>JAPYZP010006325.1:0-14432 GCA_030522985.1 Torymus sinensis
CAGCAGCAGCAGCAGCCGCAACCGCAACAACAACAGCAGCAGCAACAGCAGCAACAGCAGCAGCAACATCAGATGCAACAACAGCAGACGCAGTCAATGCAATCGGCTCGTTGGCATATTCCGCAAAACCTGAATGCGGTGCAACCGCCCATTTACGCCGCGAGAAGTCCCGTGCAGCAACAAAATACATCGGCTGCACCAATGAATGATACGTACAAAATTACGTTGAAAAATCAGTCGGCTGTTGGTGTTGCGCCCCAACCGGTAA
Organism: Torymus sinensis; assembly: GCA_030522985.1. Taxonomy (NCBI): domain Eukaryota; kingdom Metazoa; phylum Arthropoda; class Insecta; order Hymenoptera; family Torymidae; genus Torymus; species Torymus sinensis. The sequence goes on from JAPYZP010006325.1 coordinate 269, forward strand.
GAACAATTTTCGAATAAAAAAATTCACGTTAAATTACTTTTCAAGTTTTGATAAAAGTTTTATTTCCTTACTCGTCCAGAAAAATTCTAGCAGTACGGCAAGTCCACCAGTTATTAACGACGGCGTACCGGTTCCTCAAAACGCCGCTTCGGTCAGTCATACGGTAAGCTCTTCAATGCCGAAAACACCAAGCCCCGCACCGCACGATAAGACCGACGAAACTCAAAAGCGTTTGGATAAATTTTGTCAGAAATCACTGAATGACCTTATGCTCACTATCGCGAAATTGGACAGCAATGGCATTATGGTAATTCCAGAGGCACAAAAGAATCAACTAGATTCCGCCCAAGTTGATAGCTCTACGGACGAAGGAGTCAATGCCATAACGGATAATTCTTCGGGTAATGATAATTCTATAAGTTTCTTAGAGCGAATTAATGAGTTAAGCTTGATCATTATATTTTTTATATATTTTTTTATAAACATATAGTAGTTGATCGTTGTAATTTTCAATTTAAAATATGAATCTTTTTTAAAGGGATACTTTTATACTTGGCATTCTGAATTCACAAAAAATTTGCAAGTTTTCAACTTTTTTAACCTCAGATGGGGAAATACCAAAAACATTTTTCTATCGCATTTTGCGAATGTTTTAATATTGCCTGTAATATCCTTCCCAATAAGTTCAGCGCTTGCAATTCACAATAGTAATTTTCGTCACTAGACCGTAAAATGCGATTTCATGGACCAAAGAGTGTTGCTCGATTACATGAGGGCGTGAAATCTTACGACCGAGTGACGAACATTATGTTTTGTTATATTGTTCAGAAAATTCGATTTTACGGATTCGTTTGTGGACGTACAAATGCGATCGCACATACCCAGGAACCCGGTACGTGAAACTCCTTTTTTGTCCGCAAATGAGTCGTAAAATGGAATTTTAGGGACGCGTGTATCGAAAAATTAATTATACCCTTTTTTAGTAAATCGTAGAATAATAAATAAAATTTGTAATTATCAATGGTTTGTGTTCTATAAAGTAACAGTTAACCAGCAAAGAGAATGATTACACTTTTTAAAATAATTAAATTAGGTTTAAGATTTTTTTTTATTTATTGAATAATTAAAACTATATAGCAACCTCCATGACAAAAGATGATCCAAACGAGGATTGGTGTGCTGTTTGCATGGATGGAGGTGACGCTGTTCTCTGTTGCGACAAATGTCCAAAGGTCTTCCATTTGTACTGTCATATACCGAGTTTGAAATCTTTTCCTCAGTAAGTTTCTTTAATCTTTAGTGAAAAAAAATTTTGATGTTTATGTATTTATTTTATTGAAACACAAACGTATTTTTTTAGTGAAAGCGAAACATGGCAATGCATGCTTTGTACAAATGTAATTGATTGCACTGACGATCCTCCCGGCGAAAAACGACCAAACGAGTTGAGCCCTCTTGATTTGAGAATAGCGCAACGAATAGTTTTAGAATTATATTGTCAGTATGAAGGCAGTTTACCTTTTAGAGAAGTTGTCTCACCTGAGGTAAGCTAAAACATGAAAAGCTAGTACATAAAAACATTGAGGATACCAATATTTTTCCAAACATGTTTTTGCAAATGCGATAATAGCACGTGTTTCTAACGTGACATTTTCAAGTACATATGTATTTTTATTACTAGCAGTTAACACTTAGTAATGTAATAATTTTTATTCAACAGAACGTTGACTATCATCGTATAATAAAAAAACCAATTGCTCTGGATGTTATAAGAGACAAGCTTAAGCCAGAACACGAACATCATTATACGGACTTAAAACAAGTGATGGCTGATATTAGATTAATGTTTAAGAATGCGTTTACTTTTAATCATGTAAGTATATATTGTTTTTCAATTCATTTAGTTTAAGAAGTTCTATATACAAATGAATTCATTGCATTGCCATAAAAATTAATTGAATAATTTTTAAAGGTGGATTCACCAGTATATCAACTTGCCAGAAGTCTGGAAGATTTTTTCGAAAAGTTGCTATCAAAGTGGGCTCCCACATATGCGTATGACAATGCAGAGGGCGATGAAGAAGATGTATTTCCACCGAACCGGAAATATCGTCGTATCATTACTGATTAACATTTGTTAAGGTGTGCTTAAGTCTAAAGCAATTTTGTAATATAGAACCGTTCAAAAGATTTTATAATACTGAAGTAAAATAAATGCAAATATGACGAATGGTGTATACAATGTATACACAATAAGTCGTAAGATGCTTTATTTTTAAGGCAGAAAACCATTATTTTGCAAAATGATTTAAAAAGGACAATTCGTGTAATTACATAAAAATGCGTTTGCAAAATAACGATTACTTATATTAAATAAAATTAAGTAACGAAAGACTCATTTTACATGAAGATCCTGCATCATTTATTAAGATTTATAAAAGTTGTTACACAATATACATTGATACCTGGATTAATCAAGGTCACAAAATATAACGATTCTTAAACTTCTAGAATTAAGATTTCTTTGATTAATTTAGATAATTATTGACTTTTACTCTTAATTCACACGAGCTGGCCTTGAATTTTTATTGAATATTTAAAAATAGGTAAATCGTTCTTTTTACAACTTTTAGACGATTTGAAAAAATCAAAAATATATGAATATTTTAATGCAGTTTCACGTTGATACATTTATTTTCTTACTATCACAGTTTTATTGACAAAATTTGTTACCGGTCATAGTGCGCTAAAATTTTTTTCATAATCCATCATTTGTTCTAGAAATATAAAAATGTTAACTCGAATCCATTGAACAAAATTGAACAAATTTTTTTTTTCAAAAACACTAGACTAAATTTGTAAATGCTTCTTTAAGATTAAGAAGAAGTATACCTTAAGATTTAAATATTTGAAAGTTAATATTTAAATGGTTTTAGTTACAATTCTGTTTTATGTAAAAGATTAAATTAAAAAAAAAAAAAAAAGATCAAATAAAATTTTGATGAATAAACTATACTAGGTGTGAATGGTACATCCATTCGTGTAATTTATGTACTATTTGTAGATTTTGCAAAAATAAAATTATTGACATAAATTTACAATAGATACATTGCAATAATTTAAAATTATAAAAATATGGTCAACAAAAATCATTCCCTTTCGTTACCTTAGAATATTCTTACAAGAAACATTTTAATTTGATACCTGCATACGAATTGATCGTTCCAAACATAAATTAAATGATAATTTTTTCAAAATAGTCACATTTAATAAAATTAACCTTTTATCACTGTGACAAAATAAAAAATTCCTACTTAATATATACAATAGTGTATGTGCATAATTACTTCACATAATTAATATTTATTTTATAAGAAACATGATATTGCTCCTTGAATACTCAAATAAAATAAAAAATTGTTAACTTATGCAATATTTAACCCAGCATTGATTATATAATAATCAATACATATAAAAATATTTTGTAATACACATTGAATGTAATTAGAACTAAATAAAATATTTATTTTTAAAAACAATTTTTTCTCACCTATTATTTCCTGTTCTTAAAAACACGAACTAATTAAAGTTGCATTAAAAGTTGGGTTAAATATTAATTTTGATAAGATAGACAAATATTATTACAGCAATAAATGTTTCAATCCGCAGTCTTCTAAGGCGCCGTAGGCGTAGACGTGGCAGATTTTTGAGAACAATATTTACAAGTAGGTACTGCACGTTGAGTCGAATATCCCGTCAGTAAATTGTTTATACTTATGCAACGCTGACATACAACGTCGCCACATGACCAACAATGGTACTGGAATTATATAAAAACTTATTATGTTAATGTAATATACAAAATATTTGATATATTGTAATTAAATTATATTAGATTATCTATAGAAAAGTTAAATCTTATTTTAAACATGTTTATTGAAGGAGTAAATTTCTGTACATGAGATTTTCTATAGATTTTATTTAAATTAATAAGTTATTTAATAAAACGTAATTTTGTTGAATAAGAAGATGTATAATAATAACAATTTACCTTTTTATTGAAAGCATCAAATAATGTTTCACATTTACATTCACTTTTATTTCTTGATGATTTCCATTCTAATGCTATTCCATTTAATTCACTTATTAATTGTTTCATTTCCAGTTTGTATTTACTATCTGTATCAATTGTATGATTTGTCAACTTTTCTTTCATAAGGCATTCTTTTAAGTAATCATCATCTAATTTATATTTATTGGATGAACTTATGTCTACATTGTTTGGTGAGTTTAGTTGACCTATTGAGTTGACTCTCTAAAAAATTAAATAGAAATAAAATTCTGCTAAACTAATCAATTAAAGTTTTTAGAAAGTCTATACCTTTGTTAGAAATTTAATGTGATCTTCTATGGAATTAATATGATTATTAATTGTTAGAAGAAAATCCTGAAATGATTCTCTGGGATGAACACCATTTTCAAATCTAAAGTAAAGTCCTCGCCATAGTCTAAAATAAATTATTTTATTATTTTTATTATTTAAACACACATTAATGTTAATTGAATCCATTCATACACTATATTTTGTGGAGCAAGTTTTGGTTTGAGAATTCGACTAGCTTCTTCTTTATATTGGTTAGTTGAGTATAATGGATTTAGAAATTCATTTATATGTTGGGCCATATAGCCCCAAAGAGAATATGTTCTGTCTGACAACCTAAAATAATACAAGTAATACAATTCTACTTTTAATATTAATTAGTAAAATATGGTTTATTATTATCTTACTTCAAAGATTGTCTATCTTTTTCACAATTCCCTACAAAAGTTCCATATTGACAACTGTGTACATGATCATGTAGTGTAATCAAATATTGCTCATTGAATTGGAACATGTATGGAAATTGTTGTAAAAGTTGATATGTAGCATCAATAAACTGCGTGAATATTGGTGCCAATTCTTTACTATCTGAAGTTATAAAACCACATCGATCACTAAATTTGTGACCAAAAGCAAGCCAATCCTTTTCAATCAAAACCTGTTTATATACAAATTTTAATATTAAAATGTAATAAATCAATTTCAAATTATATTATCTTGAAGTTATACGATTTTACTTGAAAACCATGAATAGTTCTGTAAAATGGATCCAACATTAAGGCAGCTAGAGAACAAACTTGTGCTGTTCTATCCCACCCATCACTACAGTGTACTACAACACTGATTCCATTCATTATATTACGTGCTATAAACCAAGATGTTTCTAATATGGCACGAATGTGTTTTAACCATCCACTACTTTCAAGTCCACTCAGAAATGCACCTATCGAAGTACTTTTTTGCACTGCATAACCATATGAATATGTTAAAAACTGAAGCATATATCAATTATAAATTTAATTTAATTAAAAAAAATATTACGTACATTCTATTAACTTGGCTAAACTTGATCTCATAACATGGATATTTTCAATTCCAAAAAACTGAAATTTAATGTTGTCATAGAAATTTTCATTTTCATAGCCTTTCCCTGCAGCACGATTAGCCATTGCATTAATCTGAAAAAAAAAAAAAAAAAACGAAAATTTAGAAAAATTACATTCTAAAAAAAAAAAAACAGTGACATTCTAAAAAATAATAACTATTGATTAAATAACATACTCGAGGTCTTGTATCAACTACATATAAATACTTTGAATTAGGATTTGTACAGAGTAAATTATACAACATTTGTTCATCTTTTAAACACCTAGCATTAAAGCCAGACAATGGTTGACTACATCGACAAATAGATGCCTGTAACAGTGATAAAAATTATTAACTATAACATTCTGAAAATCTAAAAAGTTTTTGAAATAAATCAATAAGTATATATTACTATATTTATACATAACAAGACAAGTAAGAGTATTATATACCTTATTATCACTATGTAAATAAGTTAATACTGGTAGTCGTCCTTTACTACGAAACTTAGCACTACCCATTAATACAGTATTACTACATGAACTTGGAACATATAGATATTTGGGATATGTCTCACACAGCTAAAAACATACATTAGTTTATTTTGCCATAAGTAATATTAAATAACATACAAATGTTACTTATACTAACTTCATAATTAACATTTAGGTAAGACAATGACCACTCTTCATTTGGGACACCCTGTCTCTGAAATTCATCCTGAATACTGAAGAAATTCCACCCAACTTCTGGTGATAATCCTTCATTAATACCTTTATAACTGAAACAATATACGTCTTCTGTTCTAGCTATAATAAAAAATTGATTTCGTTAATAAGATTACAAAAAAATACTCAATCTTAAGTTTGATTAAACTTTACTTGGTGAGGATAATCTTAATAATGTTAAATAAACTTCATGACAGTCTCTTTCTTTTGGTATTACAAATGTAACAACAAAAAAGTTTTTACATTTGATGTGAAGTGGAGAGCCACTTGTTAGTATAGGCAGTTTTTCAATACTAGCTACATGAGTATTTAAAACCTGCAAAGTTATGAAATTAGTAAGTAAAAGCATTCATAAAAGGGGAAATACTTTAGTTACTGTTTACCCAAATTTTTTTTGTTCCATTTGGTTCCATAAAGATGAAATGAGTTTCAGTTAAGTAAAATCTCCCCATAGCATGCTTTACTCCATATTTATCAAGCATCAATACATTTTCAACCTTTTCAAAGAGAAATAATAAATTTTAAAAAAATTTCATAAAATACATAAAAAAATTAAAAGTTTACTTATAATCCGGCACATAGATTAAAAAATATATATTTCAAATGTTGAAGAAAACAAACCTTTTGAATTTTGATAGCATCTGGATCATTCATCTTTGCAAATAAAATAATTTCCCTAAGTTTATTTTAAACAATTTTGCTCAGAAATATAACTACAGCAGCAGGCACCTCTAACCAATCACGAAAATGAACCAGTTGATTATTTCATACATGACGGAGATAAAATTAGGATTGATACGCGATAATTTACAAATACGTGTGCTCGAAATCTACAAGCGCATAACTAATTTTTTTTTTATTTTATATACACATTTTTTGACAGAAAACACTCTTCACGTCAGGAAAGAAGACATATTTTTGGAGAGGAGCTCTACCCTTATCGACTGCAATGCATTGTTGCCAAACGATCAGTACATTTTCCGCTAGCGCGCCTAGTTTGAAAAGCCTAATTCATGGCATAATTGATTATCGTAATTCAGGCATCGTGGCTAAATAAAATGGAATGACTACTGAAAAGGCAATTGAATTTTATAGCATTTATTGCAATATGCTTTAATTACTAACAAAAAAACAATTTTTTCGGTACCCTATAGATTCGTAATTTGGATTATCCAAATGATTATATCGCAATGTATACCTCATGATCAGTAACAAAAAAAAAACATTATAATAATACTTATTAGAAAATCCTCCTAAATCAATCGGCTTTATGGCAGCCCTGCCTGATCGTACACCATACAGTACCGCGATTGGCTGCATTATGGCGGCGTGAAAGGCCAAAAAATCAGGTTTTCCTATTAGATTTGTGTATACATATGCCACATTCCGCATATCCGCCGCGCTAGTCGATCGCCATACAAGGCAAGTGTTTGTTTACACGGGACAAAGAGCGTGTGTCCGTGTGTGAGCGGCCGTCAGCCGCACTCCGATTCCAGCGCATTGGGTCGCGCTGTGTGCTGTCGAACGAACACATGTAATCGTCCAGCGTCCTCCGTATTATATTCCGTCGCTCCCACACCCTCATCTCTCTCGCTCTCTTCGCTATCGTCGTCGCGCCCCAACATATATATATATATGTGTAGTGTACACTCATACAATCGCGTATATTGAGGCGCCGCGCACGCCGCGAAAAATGAGAAATTCCATGGCCGTAATGGATTTCCTCAGTGAATTCGCCGTCTACATCCTGGCCAATTGCACGTAGCGGCGGCCGCTCAACAAGTTATTGCGGGCGAATGCCTCTCCTCGCGCGCGCGGGTGTACTTATATGCGTGTATAGGACATGGCACATCGGCGCTCGCCATAATTAATATATCCAGTATATTGCAAAATCTCCCTTCGCGAGAATGTTTCGACACTGGAGATATGTATTTTTTACTTAGATCGTAAGATATTGTAGAGACGGAGCTGCATTACGTTGCGCCCCAGGCGAGGATAAGTGCGAGTTTGAGTTTTGCTGATTAGAAATATATTTTAAGGTACGTATAGTGAGCAGGAAACTGTGAATCATATTTATGTTTTCTTAATCACAGTGACAGTTTCATGAAACATTTTTCCAATTGATTAGATGTTTAGCTCAATTCAAATAAAGCAGGAGTACAGTAGTGCGGATGAGAGGAATTGTCAAAATATGGTTGGAGAACAAGGAAACATTGATTATTCAGTTTTTAGTAATCAAAATGTCCAGTATGCATACAATCAGCTACCGCATTACTGGGATCAAGCACTGCAAGTTCCAAGTACTCAATTCGCAAAAGATTTTTCCCAAAAAAATGATGGAACTTCACGGCAGGATCTGTCTAGACTTATAGTTAGTAAAACATTTTATTTCAAATATTTTCTCATTAATCTTCAAATTAATTAGACTGAAGATAAATTCTTAGCTCGAACCTAGTCTAATATTAATGGGGTCACATAGCTTCTCAGTTAAATATAAATGGGTATTTCGTAGGAGTGAAAAAAAAAGTATAATATTATTAATTCATTAGATTTTGTCAAATGATTAAAAAGTAGCATAAATGATATCAACTTTTCTTGTATTGCAGCAAAATGTACCTTCTGTCAGTACTAACTACATAAATCACCACCTACAGCAACAACAGCAACAATCTCACAATTCCTTCACAACTAATCAACAAACAACTGATGAACAATCTCGAATGAATCAATTAACTCAATCAAATATGGACAGTGAAGAATCTAGAGTTACATCTGCTATCATTAATACCTCTTTAATGAATCCAGGACTTACATCAACTCAGGTAGGTTCTATAGCAAGCAAACGTAGTACGCCTGGAAGACCATCAAAATCTTCAAATTCGAGCACTAGCCCTGGAAAGAAGCTTAAATGTCAATGTGAAATTTGTTTCAAAGAATTTGGACATAAGAGTAATCTGTTCATTCATATGAGAACTCATAATGGAGAGAGACCATATAAATGCAAACAATGTGATAAGTGCTTTACTCACAGTGGAAATTTAGCAATTCATATGCGAACTCATTCTGGAGAAAGGCCTTATGCCTGCCAAGTGTGTGGAAAAATGTTTAGTCACAGTGGCAATTTATCTACACATTTGCGTACACATTCTGGTGTTAAGCCTTACAAATGTAGTGTTTGTAGTAAAGAATTTCGTCATAGTGGAAATCTTTCAATACATGAAAGAATTCACTCAGGTGTTAAACCATTTCAATGTAAAGTTTGTGGAAAAGAATTTTATCATAGTGGTAATTTGACTACGCACATGAAAAAACATCCTGTAACTGTTTCTACAGAACAATGTGAAAATAATGTACTTCCTACATTGAATACAGAGTATATCTGTACCAATGTTAATCAACTCAAAGAGACTGAGAGAATTATGATTTCTAATGCAAGTGATCTAGACAATACAATGCAGAATTCAAATGCAATAGCTGAAGAAGAATTAAAGGATGAATCGGAAGCAAGCTAATGGATTTAAGCTTGTCTTTGAAAATCAAATATTTTGTACAATCAGAGAATAGATTTGGACATAAAATTAATTTCAAGTGAGAAAAGATGATTATATAGCACAAAAAAATTCATTTTTCGGTTTTGCGGTAACCAAAGAATTGCAACTAAAAATATTTTACTCAATGTCTTTGTGCTAACATTTTTCAAAGAATGGGTATTAAATGCATTTTATTATACCAGTATTTTAGCACTTACAATATATAGAATATTTTGTATTAATGTAAAATAGAAATTAATATTCGAACTGAATCTGTTCTCTAAAATATGTAAACTTGATGCTTCTTAATAATGAAAATCATTGTAAAAGTCAATTTATATTACATTATAAATAAATTTAGGTTAATTAAAATAAAGAAAAATATTGTACTTTCACTATTGTGATACTTTTTAATTGAGTTTTACTAAAATCTTACTAAAACATTAATATTTCAAACATAATCATTATTAAAATGGATTGAAAAATTGTTTAGATTATTAAATTATATCTGGTACATAAATACGTAATTAAATACTGTATAAATGTTATTTAATGTAATTACAAATTGATTTAATTTACTATATTAAACTTGTAAATTATTATTAATATTATAGTTATCTTACATTAAATTGTTGTTATGTGGTATTATACTGATGTCTCAATCTAAATTTAGATTATAAAAATAAAATAAATATCATGTAAAAATTATGTTTCTCATAATTTTTTTATTACTCATCTCTGCAAAATACAATTGTTTTACAGTATTTTTTAAGGTCTCTGCTATATTTGATCGTCAGATTTTAGTATTCGAATTATATACATATAGGTATCTTATCAGTGTATCAGTGTAGAATAAAGTTTATCTGGTCAGGTATAAAAATAAAACAAACATTAAAATCCATGAATTTTGAAATGATACTCTAAATCAATATACTTTCATTAATCTGACGGCCGTTTAGCAAGAGCCATTTTCGAATTGAGTAAAAATATTTTATAGTAAACTATATATCAAAGTACAACTTGCATAGTTTTTTATGGAATAGATATTTACATTTCATTTTTACTATTTATAAACATATAAGATCAGCTTCATTAATAAAACATAGATTACTATAACTTAAGGTTCATTTTGTAAATATTCTATAAAGGGATCAAATTTTCACAAATTAGAAAATTCTAATTAATTTTTATAGATTAACTAATTTTCTAAATTATGAAAATCATGCTTGACTCGAACATATCTTCATTGAGTATATTATACACAAATAATACACAGTATTAATTAATAATAAACAAACCCCAATGCTACCAATTTTGAGTATTACAATTTTCCATCAACACTATTTCATATCAAAGATCGAATATTTGTTTAGCGAGAAATCTTAATTAATAATCAGGTTAATTATTTGAGATTTTTAAAAAAAATTTATAATATTAGCACCATGTAACCGTAAAATAGTCTTGGTGATTTTTGATGAAAAAATAATCAAATTTTTATAATACTGTAAATATACTGTACAATTATTTATACAAGAAAAGATACTGTCCAATTATCTGTGCATTTAGCATCAGGGAAAAGTATTTCATTCAACATAAAACTGTTGAATTGTTGATTTTTTACGTAGCATCAGATGGCTTTATGAATAAAGCTGTTAAAGCAAAGATTAAAAAGACAAGTCCTCCAATTATTGTAACTGAAACAAAATTTTTAAAACCAAATTTTAAACTTTAGTGATCATAAATTTTTAGAAATGAGATTATCTTAAAATCATGCTAACCTGTTCGAACCGATATCCTTTGTGCAATCATACGACCTCCAATGACAGCTAAACCAGTACAAAATGAGTGCCCCAAAACTCCACCGATCACAACACCATAAACATCCTAGAACATTACATAAAATTATGTTAAGGATATACCATCCTATACCTATAAACAATTAAATTACTATCTTACTTCTCGAGCTGCAAGAATGATTGTTGTTAGTTGAGAACGATCTCCCCACTCAGCAAGAAATGTAAGAGAAAATGCTTGTAAAAATATTCTTGAAAGCATCATCAAAGCACTTGCTTTTTGGCTTTTTCTAATAACTCCTGTTTCTGGATCTTGAACAAGGGTAGTACTAGTTTCTTTTTCAAACTAAAATTTCATAATATTTAAAAGTATTGTAAATTATATTTTGCACCTAGTTATTTATTAACTTAAAAGTATTTTTACGTAAAATACTAAAAATTTATTTGTTTTATTTATAATTATTTTAAGACTCACATCATCTTCTCTTTTTCTTAGATCAGATTGTACTTCTTCAAGTTCTTCTTGGCCTTCATTTGGTGACATATAATATCCATCTTTCAACATTTTTAAACCAAATAAAGCAAATAAAGCTGTAGATATATAATAAGTGTAAGCTCTAGGAATAATAGTAGCAGCATAGCCAAAAATTACTGAAACAAATTAAGAGGACTGATGTAACGCATGTAAAATAGTAAATAAAGTAAATAAAACCTTATGTTAAAAAATACCTGATAAAACTGTCATAACTGCTAAAGCAGTTATAGCTCCAGCAAACACTGTCAATCGAGGATGTCTCATTGCCATTATTGCAGCAATGAAGAATGTTTTATCTCCCAATTCAGAAACCACAATAACTGAAAGAGATGCAATAAATGCATGAAGAAATCCCAAACTCTCCAAAGCACTCATTGGTGTAACACCTTCAACTTTCTGTAATAACAAAGGCTTTTAAATAACTCTTATATTTTAAGATTCTAATTATTCTAAACATTTTCATAGCTTACATCTGAAGCCATAGAAGACTGCATTTTTTCTACGTCTAGTGGCATTTTTTCTCCATAAATTGGATTAAACATAAAATAACAAAAAAGTATAGATAAATAAACTCTTTTGTAGTCGATCATTTTTGCAATTCTATTCATCTAATTATCGCCAGAAAACCAAGTAATAAATATATATAACTAAATGTAAAAAAAAAATATCTTGCGCCAGAAGTTGAAAAAATTTCGTTCCAGCCGTTATGCTTCCCCGTGACTAATGAACATACAAAATTTGAGGTTATAGTTTTTCGACTCGTGCAACTCTGCACGGTAAAGAGGCCACGGAGGAAACTTCGGAGATTAAATACACATCGACGAGATATTTATCATCTTGCACAGAGCGACACAGTATTGGCAATCGTCTGGAAACACATGAGTACGAGTAAATATGGAGGAATTCGAAAAAATCGACTGGTAAGCTGCGAAATAAATTGATCATAAAACGGAGCTATAAATATGTGCACTAACAATAACATGCCTTATATCTATAAGTTTCAAAGATATCCTTTGTATCGCCCGAAGTTTATATCCTTTTTTATATTAATAGCTGCAATTTCATAATTGTTGTGTTTATTTTAGGATACCAAATGTGGAAGACATAATAGATGACAAATTTGTAACCGAAGAACGCTTACAAAGTGAGTCTGCAATGTATAGAATACTAAATGGAATTTTCCATGACCCTTTTCAAGACATAAAACCACGAATGTTTAAACCCAAGCAAGAGGAAGGTGCATTTCACGCGAACATTGAACAAAAAAAGAAAAGAGGCAGACCAGTAGCAAACATAAAGAAGAAGAAGAAGAAGAAGAAGAAGCCACAGCAGAAACAAAAATAAGCATTCACATATATATAGCAAAAAAAGTTAATGATGTGATAAAAAATTATTGACTCAGTTCCTATAATAGACTATTCAAAATAAGCTAAGGTGTTATACGTATACATCAACAAAAAAATTTTCTAGTTTTAATAATATTGCTTTGTAATAATTTTAATAATAGTTTATTATTAGAATAAAGTTTTCTACAATTAACTTTGTTATGGTAGTTTTTATTTACATTTTACGATGTGAAATAATATTTATTACATAACATTCCCTTTTTATTATTTAAAATTCAAAAGACAAATATTTTTCGTAAAAAAATATCTAATTAAACTTTATACTTCAATTTATTCTTGAGGTCTTTCACGATCAAGTAACATTTTTTATTAATCCTAAGAAATCTTACGGTACATAAAAAGTTTACAGTTACGCGAATCGTGAACTGTTCCATCACGCGCAATAAATTAAAGCGCGAGAGAATCGAATGATTCTGCAACACGACATATTCCAAGGTATTTCCAAGAATGAAAAAAGTATCAAAACAACGGTACCAACTAAGTTTGCCTAGCGCCTAGCCTAACCCTTGTCCATCTCTTCTCCGCCCCACTTGCCGACAACTTCACACGTGTGGGTGCGATAGTGTAGGTATACAGTAATATAGTGTCGCGTCCGCATAAAAATTCGTTACAGTGATTCCACATTGCGTGCCGTGGGTCGTGTGCCGTGCGATTTGTGCCGTACGATAAAGAAGATGTTGTTCGACATCTACAAAGTTTAGCAAC
>JAPYZP010006326.1:0-25503 GCA_030522985.1 Torymus sinensis
CAGGCAGGCAGGCAGGCAGGCACATCCTAAGCGCGTCAAATCAAGTGCAATCAGAGCGATTAGAGAAACGTCGCGCTCTTTCTCTCTCTCACTCGCGTCGTCGTTCTCGGGCGGAGAGGTTCGTTCGCTCGCTCGCTATTATAGCTCTCTCTCTCTCTCTCTCTCTCTCTCTCTCTCGCTCTCGCCACCCTGACCCATATATACCTCCCGGCGATAATGAGGCGACGGCAGCGTTGCAGCGAGCCGGAAACCTTCGAAACGCGCGCTTGCGCGAGTTGCACTGTCCCGCTGCATAATATAAGCCGCGGCGATTTCAGGAGTGTCTAGCGGCGATTACACGCCTCTTTTTTCTTCTGCGCTCGAATCAGCTGGTCTACATGTACGCGTATGTGCCTGCACTATACGTTGCGTGCCAAGCGCGTTGCTGCTGTACGCCAGTCTCGAGATAATGGGCCTTGACATTTTCCAACTAACGCCTGCTACTTTTTCTTACACACTTTGCACGCGCGTTTTACTAATTACACTGCGGAACTCGCTCGAGAGAGCAAACGCAAAATTTTACATTGCACTGGAAGGGGGTGGGAGAGAAGAAGAGAGACGTAGAAGTATAAGGAGCGAGGTCAAGTGGCTGCACTGACGCTCGCGCGCTCGCTCGCGATGTATACGTAAGGCTTAACGTCGCGAGGATCGGGCCAATTGAACTTGAAGTAGTGGATAACGAGAGAGCCGGATCGAAGGCTAACATTAATTGCAGCCCATTCAGGGATTTCCGCACTACGAGTTTCAGCCGCTAATCGCGTTAGTCGGTATATCTAGGCGCGATAGAGCTAGCAGCATGTGTACCTACTGCCGCGCACGCACGTGAGCGCCTAGCTACTATATATAAGCACGATCGCGAACGATTATTAGGAGCGAACGGTTCGTCGATTGAAACTGCTACGTAGACTCTCTCGAGCGGCTGTTTAATGAGGTAAGAATGAGAACGGCATAATTGAGGTACGAAAGAAGAGCAGCTTAATTGCACTCTCCTCCGGGTTTTTCTGCGCGCACACGCGCACTTTCGGGATTTCCGTTATGGACTACGTACGATGTAATTTTACTGTAAAAATATCAGCTCGGAAATTAATTGCTGTTTAGAGTTTACTGTATATCAAACAGATAACCGTGTGATTACGTCGTCGAGCTGCAATTCGCTGCTAGATTACGTCATCATTTTTAATAAGTGACAATTTTGCCATCGGGCTGATTGGAAGTTTATGGTAAAAAAAGACACGGGAGTAACCTCTAGTACACGCGATTGTATGTAAGTTACAGTATAGAGGGCGACGCACGCATATGGAGCAGGCGAGGGGTTAAAGATCTCTCGTAGCACTTGGGCAGCCCTCGGGGCCGGAGGTTCACGCGCGGAGATAAAGAGCGAGCAGTGCGTATTGTAGCGAGGCGTAGAGCGCGAGAGGCAGGCGGGAGGGGGGAGAGGCGACTTTGATCTTGAGGAGCAGGCGAGAGGGAACGGAAAGAGCGCAGCAGCAGCATCGGCAGCCAGGACTCGGGGGAAAAAAGATTGGCTTCGGCAGAGTTCGGCCGCAGCCAGGGGAGAAAGAGAAGCCACGAAGATGGAAATTCTCGCTCTCGGCCGAGTGTATGTGCGCGCGCGCACGATGTGGGGCGCGGCTCTCATGGTCAGACGGTCAATGAACCCCGGAGGCTCGCGCGCGCGCGCATTCGACCTCGCCTGCTCTCCGCGTTCGCGACGGCGGCGGCGGCGGCGGCCTGCACCGAAGCTGCTGCTCCTTCCCTTTTCAACGGGAGAGAGAGAGAGAGTTCGTTCGCACGTCCCCCCTCAGCTGTGCGCGGCTTGCCGAGGCTTATCCGACACTCCTGCTCTCTTTTATTTAACCTTTCGTCGATTTTTTCATGCGGCCGCGCCACGTGCTAGCTTCTTTCTGTTTTATTAGTCTTGCTAGCTCCGCTCGAGTATTTTTACGCCGACGACTGTTTGCGGAGGGAAAACGAGAACGCGAAAAGTGCCAACTTTCCGAACGTGCTGTCCAAGTTACTTTGGAAATTTAAAGGGAGCTGTGTGCAGCGGACGAGAACAAAAAATGGGGGAGCGAAGTGTATAGGCGCAGGTGTGTGCGCGCTTTTTCGGCTTCCTTCCAGGACTCCTTTTTTATTCGGAGCGCGGACGTCGTACTGTTTCTAGGACGAGAAAGAGGCTGGTCTGCCTCTTTTCGGTTCGCTCGATTTTTAAGCTCGAGGCCTCCCCCTTGTGTGGGCGAATGAACTTTTCTCTTTTTATGCTCGTGGCCGCGAATTAATGGAGGGACTCTCCTCCTCCTCTCTCGTCGTCTGAAGAACTCGACTTTTTCAATCGGAGCGATGTGCTTTTTTTGTGCGCGCGGGATATTGTGAAAGGCGCTGCTGCTGCTGCTGCTTGCGTACAATGCGCGCGGCTGTGTGCAAAGTCGTCAACAAAAAAAAGAACCAACTCGTAACTCATCGGGAGCTTTTATAATGAAAAGGTTTTTTCTTCCTTATTTTCTGTATGTTCATTTAATATTGCGAGTAGATTTTAATTTTCCCGATATCGTTGAAAGGTGAATTTTAAATGGCATTAGCTTGTAGGTCACTATAAATACGACTCGATACCTATCACTCCGTAAAAGCTATTTAATAATAATAATATCAATGTGAGGAGGAAATGAAAAAATCCCGCTGCGAAATGAAAAATAGGTGATTAGCGGTAAGGCAATAAGTTAGCCTTCCGAGAGATGTTTCGCTATCGAACAATGTATCAGCTGTTTACCGACGACCTTGCCGCGGCTTCTTTGTAACAAAGGCTCCGAGGAAGACAAAGGTACTGTCACGCTCGCTAAATAATCACGATCTCTGGTATTGCTTGATACTCGATCAGCGAATTGAAAAATCGATCAGCACAGCGACTTTTTAGATCTGATCCGCGCAAGAAAAGGTTAAAACGGCAACCGCACGCGATACCACTTTGAATAATTACAAGCGCCGCAGCATTGAAAGGAGCTTATATATCTCCTCGATAAACACGGACGAGGAAATATCGAGAGGAAAAGGAGTATATCCGAGGAAAGCTGCTGCTGCTGCATCGACGGCACACAATCGACTTGATTTAGTAACGAGGCCGTTCGTCTGTCTGTCTGTCTGTCAGCTGCGTTCGGAATTTGCAGAAAAATCGAGGTCCGCCGCGCGGATGAAAAAGACGAGAGAGAGAGCGAGAGAGTGCATTGCTCGCTCGTCTCTCTGCAGCAGGCATCCTTGAATACGTCTCGGATGCTCGTGCGCACGCGTGTGTGTGTGAGCGCGAGCGAGCATATAATGGCCGGCACACACGCGGCTAGCAGCAGAGCAGAGCAGCAGCAGACAAAGAGATAGCAAGCGAGTGACGCAGAGCAATAGCGCGTCGTTGGCTCTGTCCCTGCTTTTATTTCTTCCCTCTTGGCGGCTCCTTGACGCGCGCACGCGTCTTATCTACACCCCAAACTTTCTCCCCCGTCTCGGCCTCTCTTTTCATCTCGGCATTTCCTCAAGCCCCCCGTTGTTTGAACCGAGGAGGGATTTATCCGAGCCATCGTGTCTTTTTCTCCCTCTATTGATGTTAGTAAACCTCCGACACGGCCCGAGCCCGGTTATACACCTTTGCTAGAGTCAAATTTGAGATTTATAAGCGCGCCGCGTCGAATGCGCTTACAGCGAAGGATGAATTCTTAATGAGAATCCTCCAAGGCTAACCCGCGCTTGTCCACTTGGCCGTGCGCTCGCGCTCTGGCTCATTTCAAGAGCAACAGGTTTGCAAACTCCTCGCTAAACAAAAACGTCGCAAAGCGTGTATAATATCTGTCGAACGTAAGTATACGCGCGCGAGCGGTTCAACCGAGTATACGTCAAAACAACATATACTACTTAGGTATATACACGCACAAGACAGAAGATGACGTTAGCGGGATGATAAGACTATGGAACTCTGACGAACGCTGCACTTGTTCGAAACTCCTGTATAGGTATACCGAGAGAGAGAGAGAGCGGCCCTCATTTGCATTCGGCGAGCGAGCTTGCTCTCCTTTTATATGCTCATGTCTAGCTCGCTCCGAACCAGTCTGTACAACCGCTTCTTCAGACGAGTGCAGCTATTAAGTATTTCGCGGCATGTATAATGCACAGAGCGCGCATCAACTTACCCTAAGGAGGAGACTCCAGAGACGAGCGTGCACAGTCACACGCGAACTGCCGAGCGAAGGGACTATTTAGCAAGCGTGCACACGCACACACACGCGCACACGCACGCGCACAGTATATACACAGTAGAGAAAAGTAAAAGAGAAAAGGCTGCAGCAGGGAAGCGTGCGCGACGGCGACGACGACGCACTTCTCGGCGGTGGTGTCGTGGTGTCTCTCACTGCAGCCGCTCGCGCGCGCCCGTGCGTATGTGTGATACGTACGTGCTCGACTGAACGGACCGCACGAGACACGTCACACCGATGCGCCCGCCTATGGCTGCTTTGTGTGTGCGTGTGCTGCTCGCTCGCGTCTCTCCCTCTCTCGGCCCGCCCGCCCGCCCGCGCTCCTGTGCTCTGTCTTTCTCCAGGAGAGCAACAGCGAGAGGGAGAGAGAGAGAGAGAGGAGAGCTCGCCCGGTCAATGCTGCCAACCGCAACGCGGAGCCACCGAGCGCGCTCGCCTATTCTATACCTATAGGTACATGTGTAACGCGATTGAGCGCCGCTTTTTACCAACCCCCTTTCTATCCCGATGCAATCAACGCTTTGCCCCGACACCTTCGACACTCGTATATAAGACACGTACAGTGGTAAAACATGCAGTATGACCTGTAAAGGATTGAGTCGAGTTTTTTTTTATTTATCAGCTGAGAGAAGCGGTGCCAGCAACAACAACAAACTTTCGCATCGATATCGGCCGCTACTGACGACGACGATTTAAATTTCAATTAGATTCAATGATAGCGAAACTTTATCAAAAAATAATCGCAGGATAAATGAGATAGGGGGGATATTGAATTGAAAAAAGCGCACCCTCCGCGTTCGCGAACAAAAGCATGCACACACCATTTGAATGTCAATTTTATAATTAGTATAGACTAGTTATTTAAAATATCTCGCTATCGCTGCGCGAGGTCCCCTTGCTTAGCAATTAATTTCAATGTATAATTACGCGCTATTCCAATGCAGATACAGAAATTTTCATCAGAAAAAGGCATAATGCGCGTCCTTGCGCGATAACATTTAAGATACTTAATTAAATTTTAAAATAAAAAAATGAGCGATCACCTTGAGGAAGGCGCAAGCGGTCACTTTCTCAATGAAAATATCAGCAATTATGGCTTCGTGAGCGCGCGTGCACACACACACACACATATATATAATTTTGTAACGCATCGACTGCAAGCGCCAAGTGCGGGATGCCGTGCGCTCATCGTCTGTAATATTCAACAAGATATATGTGGCGATAGATTTTTTATCGAGACAGAGCCGGAAATCGGAAGAAAGAGATTGCGGAATGGAGCGTTTCCGCTCGAGTCTTTTTTCGGCCTGCCCTCCGCCCACTCTCTTCATTTCTCCGCAGTCAAAGACGCTTTCAGCTTATGCAAGCACACGGGATGCGTTCTACGCTGCTACGCGGAACGCTGGTTGCGCGATACACGAATGTTTTTTAATTTTATCAATTTTCTTACCTACTTTTCTCTTATACATATAAACACAAATTGAAAACTATCTTGACAAAAACATGCAAATTCGAAAACAGCTATTGTTATTTACAAATCCAGAAGACAAACGGGCCTAGCAACGTGTTATCGTTAGTCTTCCAAGAGATAAGTACATCAAAAATCACCTCGTCACACACGACTTATCACGAAAGCTTTTGTTATAGCTGCGCAGCCAATCTGTGTTTCATGCGTTCGAGGAAAAAAGCGTAGAAAATCCGATATCTCAACAAAGACAGCCTCTTTTTCTCACTCCCCCGAGCAATCGACATATAAACATGATGAAAGAACGCAGCACGAGGCATTTCGGCTCCGGTATGCGTGTACGACATGAAAGAAATTAGGTAGAGCCCGCGAGGAAAGAAGGAGAGGTGAAAACACAGAGAGCGAGTGTGTATAAAAATCTGTTGGCAGCACTGGAGCGATTAAGGGCCGTCGACAGCGGCGCGCGGAGGTTGTTGCTACCCCAGACCCGTCGCCCGAGCGAGAGGAGGCACACAGCGTGTGCGCCGCGCACGAGGCATCTTCTCACTCTCTCCCCGCAAGCTGGCTCACGTGCATGCCATCTCCCCCCCCCCCCCCTCACTCTCTCTCTAGCGAGCGAGGGTTCGATCTACGAATCGCGTGCGCCCCGTGTGCATGTATACATGTATACGACGGTTTTTTCAGCACGGCGGAAACGTTTGACATTGGTCGGATTCATGGTCAGCCGGCCAGTTCGCGCAGATATTTTTAAATGTTCACAGTTCGTCGCTCTCTTTTTCTTTCCCTCTCGGGCTCGCTCGTTTTTCGATCAGCTGATCGGATCGGATAGATGGATATTTACGGTGTTTCTGCGCACGTGGAAATTGGCCTTTGTCGAGGCGAAACGCGACAGGATATTAACAAATTTAACGCAATTATGTAACTCAACCGGTGAGCAGCGCAGAATGAAAATCCAAAGGCTGTTAAACTATTGCAAATATGGTCGCGCGGGCAGTTGAGAGGGGAGGATAATAGAAATAGCTGAATAAATAGTGGGCGATAACATATAGGCATTTCTGCGTCGTTGCATAAGACGGCACAACACGCGACTATGTGGCTTTCATCAATGAGTATAGGTATAAATCTCTCGCTTGCGCCGCAGTTTTCCTCGCGCGTATAACACTGTTACTAAAGAAACCTAATTGTAATTGTCAAAAGCACAGATAAACCGTCAGCTGACGTGCTTCCGCCGCTAGGGTTGAAGGCGTCTGCACAGGGAGACAATTTCCCGGTAAAAATTACCGTGAAAGTTTAGCAAACCTGGAATTACGGTAATTTTTACGGGAAAAGCGCTCTCTCTCTCTTTCTGATTATCTTCCTCCCTGAATCGACGCGTCAGTGGATACTATCAGCATGAGTCTCTCTTTACGAAGAGAATGCCTTTTTTCGCACTCGGCGCGTTATCGTTTATTCCCCGGCGGCACTTGCCTCGCTCTACAACAGCAGCCGCCGAGGGAGAGAGAGAGGGAGAGGAATAGTCTCGCGACATCATTGCCGCGTGCACGGCGTTTACCTTGTGTACCCGTGTGACGAGGGGGGTAAAGCCGCGTGCGCGCGCGAGAGAGTGAACACGAGAGTGAGAGAGAGGGAGAGAATGCAGAGCGCCCGCGTGCCCTCGGTGGATGTCACGTTTATTCGAGCAGCTGAAAGGAAATCAGCGCGGCTATTCATAGCCTCGATAAGTGACACGCAGAGAAAGAGAGAGTGCTGTGTCTCTCCTCTCCTCTCCTCTCCTCTCATCCTCCTGTGCACATGTTGTGAGTGTGCCTGCACCTAGGTGATGCTCGACTTTTTACTCGCCCACCGTCCGTTCCTTCCTTTGCAATATTATATTCCGCTGATACGGATTCGACTGATACGCTTAAGTTCCTATACTACCCATCTAAGTAGGGACGCTGACAATACAAAAATATCTATAGCGAGCGGTCTCTCCTGCTCATCCGAGAAGAAAGAGACAGCTATCCGTCCAAAGCGATTGCGGCACCTTTACCTACTCGCGCATTTACAATCACGTACGTGACGTTTATTTCGATTGCCCAGCGGCCATGCATTATTCTTTTATCATCGCCAATTCTACTGTACTCCCCTTTGCTTCATTTTCTGGATTGACCGCAGCCTTTGTTTTCAATTTTTGCACGCTCTTAGAGATACGATTATACCCCTCCCAGTGGCTTCTAAACTTTGCCAATACTTGCATAATAATGCTTCATAAGATACCTTTTATATAGTTGAAAAGAAAAAATGATATCTTGTCATTATGTACCTATTGATGATATCATCCCCTGGATACGTCATCAATATACTTTCCATTTCTGATTCACCGTCTCTACTTTTGTTTCATAAAAATGCTTCAGAATCGTTTAATTTAGCGAATTTAAATTGAAAGGAAAAAAGTCTGTAAAGTCAACAAACACTTTTTCCGAAAAGAAGGCAACGTTACGATAAGTTTTCCATAAGCGCGAAGTTAATGCCACCGCAGGCCTTTAGTAAAACAATCAATTTAATCTCCTCTCGAATGAAGAAACTCGACGTCGCGAAGGCGCGCGTGGTTGCAATTGTCCTTAGCGGGTTTCCTCGGCGGTGGCAAAGAAAACTTTGCCCACGCACGCTCTTGGCTTCGCGCGCGGCCGATGATTGAAAGTCTCAAAGCCATCCAGCGGCAGCAGCAGCACTGACCCGACGAGCGTGTGTGCAAGTATCAGGGCCGCGCTCGAGTGAGAGGCATTTAATACTTTTATGTTTTTCTTTTCCTCGTCTATGACTTATACGAATAATTTATAAACAAATGGCTGACGCGATGCAGCGAAATATTTTTAGTCAGCCGGTGGTTATTTCGGGCGTCGAACTACGCGCGTGACGGCCGGCTTTATTTATATAATTGCGATTGTAGATATGATTGAGTTGTGTGACGTGGGACGTTTTTTTCTTCTTCTTTTTATAAATAAAGGTAAAGCTTCGCGATAGTCCGAGACTCTAAGAGGTGTCATATAACTTATCTGGGAGAACTGGAGTGATGATAAAATTTAACACGAGACTCGATAAAGATTTGGAGACTTTTGGAGTTTTATCAAACAGAAATTCTGGCACATTAATTTCGTGTTAGAAAATTATAATTATAAAGGTATGAATTTACTGACGTTGAGATATATGGAGTTCGTTACGATTCGTAACCTAATTTCAAATATCAATATCTATCATATCCCTTATTACAAACTTCGTGCCCGGAGTCCATTGCGTGTTAATCTCCCCCCATCTAAACGCGCTAAAAATGTAGAATACATAATATGAATAATTCCGTGACAGCTACTATAAAAAAGTACACTAATTCCCTTGAAAAAAAGAGAGAGATTAAGAACGCAAGAGTTGGCCGTTTGAATTGTGCAAACTAACTTTATGAATATGCTATTTCCAGCCCCTACACTGCAACGAAAGTTAACAACTACTAGCACTAAGCGACGTTTGCTCAGCTGATCCCCCCTCGAAAGCCGAAATATCTTCCACCTCCAAAGAGCCGCATTAACCCTAATGTAATGAGTTTACAGCAGAAATGATGTTTACCGCGAGTCAAGGATAAAAGGGGCTCCGGAAAAGCGAGCGAGCTTATAAAAGATGCGCGCGCGCGCGCGCAAGTAAGCAAAGCAGCTGTGTGTCAGTCGTCTGGGAGCACCAGCCGGCCGTTCGCTCGGATTCCTCCGCAAGTGCGTAACGGTGCACGCACGCACATTCGCGGCCGTCATCGTCGGAAATTCCCCAAGGATCCGGCCGCCGCTGCGCTGCCCGATAAGGCAGCAAGCGAGTGTACGATGTACTGTTGCTGTTACCCTCGCAGGATAAAAGAGAGAGTTTTGGACCTGTGTTGGGTCAGCTGCGGCTGATAGGTAGTCGTAACTTGGTGAAATATTTTCAGAGGACAAGGATAACAAACAAAAACGTTTTCAAATATTTTACTCGCTGTTTCAAACTGTTGTAAATTAATCGAAATGCGTCACACGCACACAAACACGAAAATCGAATGGCACGCTTCAATGATTCACTCATGATGCATTTGGCTTTATCTTAATTATCGTAAACGATAAGCAGAATATATGTGCGAAGGCAAATGTATACAATACTTATCAATCGCTGAAAGCTCCGGGCGCACACATACTCAGTGCTGTCTGCTTATCGAGAAACGATTGTCGGGCCGAGTAGTCGGTAAATAAAATATATAAAAGCAAAATACATCATGCAGCTGATCAGAATAATTGAAATAAAAAATGCAACAAGAGTTAACGGTACTCGAGTAGTGGAGCAGGAGGAGGAGAAAGAGGAGGCGGAGGAAAAGCAAGCAACAGTCCTTAACCTAGATTAGGCCTATTTCGTGCGGTCGGACAGTTTCGATCTTTCCACTTTCAAGGATACCGAGAGACACACACAGAGAAAGAGCATCCACATACACGCACGCTATCCTCATGCACATAAACAGCCTACATCTTGCGAATATATCGCGGGAGGCGAGTGTGTACCCGCGCCGGAGCAGCAGCTATAATGGAGAATCCCTTTTCCTCCCTTGCAAATTGCAATCGAAAATCGAAACGGGGCGAAAAGTAACCCACGAGCCCCCGCGTCTGCGTCCCCGTCTACGCTTTGCGGGGAGAGCCATGTATATCCCCCTCGAGCCTCGAGCGCGGCGACGAAGGCGCAACACAGGAGCTCGAAAAGCGGCAGCCTTTTTGGGGCGTGTGCCGTGCGACTACGCCGCCGTTCTTTCTACATCTCTCTCTTTCACGAATAAGTATACCTATATAGAAACGGCTGATTTCGTGCAACCTAACGCAATGAGCGCGCAGAGCTTTTTAGTAATAATACACGGAACAAAAATGCTTGCTTGTAGTAACCAGAAAACTGGCTACTCTAACCATTTCAATTGGTTAACAAAAACACACTACTAAACAAGTTAATAATAGTTATATATTGCGACGTCAAAACTCTACTTTCTTGGTTGGGTGTTTAGTAAGCAACCGGTTGGTTAGAATAACCATCCTTTTTTTCGCGTGTATAACGCTGGGCTGGGAGAGAAGTAATGTCTTGAGGAATGGGTCATTTGCTTATCGCGCGCTCGCGCGCCCGCGCGACGACGGAGCGGTCGATATATAATATATACGTCGACCCGGTTTGCTTCTTTCGGCGGGGAGTCGCCCACGCGTTTCTTACCCAGCGGCGATTTGGCCTCGGAAAACAATAACCCGTGCATTCAACTTTATATGTCTTTTAGATAAATACGCGAAAATACCGAACCGTTATTGTATCGCCAGGTCGTTAGCTGATAAGCAACAGAGAAAATAATATAATGAGATGTTTTTCGAGAAGTACGAGGACGAGGAAATTGACGACGGGAGGGAATAATAAGAAATTTGAATGAGACGGCACTGCTAAATCCGGATTTCCCCGAAATGGACGCGCGCTTCGTGTCAGAATGAGACGGCCTACACTCGGGTGCGAGAGAGCGCAGCAAGAAGACAAAAGGCACAGACACACACACAGGCAGGCAGGTATATACCCCCGCACACAGCGGGCAATCGGAATTTCACTGGAGCGCGCGAAAAAAGATCCACAAGAGCGCGCGCTGGTATATATCGCCAGGCGTGGGGAAAAACGGAGCAAAACGTCGGGCGAAAAAGTACTTTGACTCTGGCGCACAGCACAGCCACGAGGGGAGCTGCAGGAATGAAACTCGCGAAAGCGCCGAGAATACACACATACGTATATGCCTAGGCCTGCGCGCTCGCTCGCACACAGAGAAGCGAGGCGAGCAAGTACTTATAACGTGCACACGCGAGTCGCGAGAACGAGACGGAGAGCCATGGCGCGTGCTGGCGTTCGCTTCAAAATGGCCAAGACGGCGGCTGCTGCCACTCCGGCGGAGGCGCGCGCCGCGGCGGCCGAGGAGCGGAAAAGCGCTCGACATGATCAGCGTGCTGCGTGAGCGTGACGCACGAAAAGTCAGCGACGCGACGCGTCCTGTGCTGTGTCCTGTGCTGCGTCGCGTGCTGCGTCGTGTGCTGCGTCCCGTCCCGAGTCGCTGGCGTTTCGGTGCGTGCATGTGTGTCGCCTGCCGAGTCTTCCCACACGTACATGCGCGCGCGACTATCTCCCTCTCACTCGAGAATATTCTTTGCGGAAAAGCCCTATAATACGGCGTGCTCGAGGCCCGGGCTCTTTCCTCGGCGATTCGCGCCGAGGTGTCCGTACACGAGCGGAGAGCCGCGCCTCTCGGGAAAGCCATCGCTCCGTCTGTCTCGCTCGCGCGCTCTTTCGGCCCAGAGCAGAGCGATGTCGTCGACTCCTGGTGGGCGCGCGTGCACGAGAGCCGAGGCAGCAAAAGGGAGCACATATAGAGACAGGCGCAGGTACACAGAGAGAGAAAAGGAGAGTATTAGCAAGTGGGGTACTTACAGACCGACGGCGACGACGGTTGTTGTGTATTGTGAGGATGGCTCTCTTGGCGCTCTCCTCGATCTCTCTCTCCCTCTCGCGATCTTTCGGTCGGACTCGGGGATCTCCGCGCGGGGAACGCGCGCGCGCACACTCTAAGTACGTGCGAGCTGTGCCGATGCCTACTTCTCGTCGTCGGCCAGCGATGCTAACTCTGTCTGTCTGTCTGTCTCTCTCCCTCTCCCGCGAGTCCCGTCAGTGCAGTCTGTTTTCCTGTACGGCGTTAATGACGGTCACTTCCCAGCAGTTACCCACGAGAACGCGGTCTTGTTTACAATCGACTCCCGTTCTTCTCCCAGCCGTACGCACACACACTCCCTCGCAGCTACCTGGCAGAGGCTTTTCCATTCATATTTCTTGCTTTTCCCACGATTATTTTTCTACCTACTCCCCCCTATCGAGCGACTATTTTCTACACTGCTAGGGCGTCGTACCTCCCTCCCCGCGCATAAGTAGACCATGATGCACACGCGATACTTAGGCGAGACCCTCGAGGAAGCATCAACTTTCTTAGCAGACGCGTACTAATAGGTCAGTCCGCGACGTACGAGCCTGGCTTCGACAATTCATCGATTTATTTACGCGAATCCCTTATCGATTTCCCATTCGCCGGATGAACAGATAGCAGGGCTTCATTTATTTTATCTCTGCCTACAATGGAACAAAGCAACGCAGCGACACACTTGGCGAATAATGGATAGACGCTGACATCTAATACCTCGAGTTCTAATGATAAATTACGTTCGTTTTATTAAGCGTAATAACACGACACAAATAGGAGTATCGCGGAATGTTATTGATTTGTATACAGCTGAAACGTATGACTACGTTCAACCACTTGGCATTATATATATACTAAAGGCGTTAACGATGTCAGCGAGATGCTCGCGTCAAAGCGAAAAACTAAAAATAACATGACAACAGACCATTTGTGTGATTTGATTGTTGAAAATTAGGAAAAGTATACAGAGCGTATAGAGCTAAAAGGAAGGCTATAGTTGCATACGAAATGGGGGAATAATTAACTACTTGAGGCTAAATGCGTTTAAACAACGATTGTAAGCGTGAATGAAATGGAGTGACAGCGAG
Source organism: Torymus sinensis (assembly GCA_030522985.1). Taxonomy (NCBI): domain Eukaryota; kingdom Metazoa; phylum Arthropoda; class Insecta; order Hymenoptera; family Torymidae; genus Torymus; species Torymus sinensis. The sequence continues at coordinate 13,336 of JAPYZP010006326.1, forward strand.
TCGTGTGCTCGTGTAGTCGTGTGTAGGTATATGTGTTGTGACTACGACGAGCATCAGACGCACGAAAGTTTGCCAAGGTTTTGACGGTATCCTGACCGAGACTCGGCAAGCCAAATACGCACACACGTCTAAAGGCACTGGTATGGCAGGGGGGGGAAAGCAGTAGCAGCAGCCATGCAGTGAATATACGCGCTCGAAGAAACGCAGTCCGTTCGTTTGATTATTAAAGATTTGTTTTCTGTCCTACCTTCTCCTAGGAGGGGGAGAGCTCCGACTCGTTCCTGGCGTCCGTGGGTGAACAATGCGCGATGAGGTATGCGCGTCTCGTCTCTTCCCTGGTACGTAAGTGTCGACGACTCAGCGTCCGGCGCGCGACTAACCGGACCCAACTACTCGATGAGTAACCTCAGAGTATAGGAGCGCTGCTGCTGCAGGCGGCGGTGGCGGCGACCAGGCGTAAAGGGGAACGCTCCGTGCTCCCCTCCCTCCTCTCTCTCTCTCTCTCTCCGCGTCGGGACACGGGGAATTTCGCAGCTGATGGATGAAAACGCGACTTCTTTATGATTTGTGCTGAAGCTTTTTTTGCTGTTGGCCGGGAATTTTGAAGGGTTCGGTCGAGTGGAAACCGAACGAGGTTAACTTTTAATGGGGTTTTCCAAATTGTTGTTTAGCGAAAATAAGAGAAAAAAAGTCTTGCCAGTCAATTTGACTAGTGCAGTGACTCGGCTATAACAGCGTGCGCGCGCCAGTTCGTCTGTGCGCATGCGCGATCAACATGGCCCTTTTAAATGAAAAGAGCGGGCTTTTGGGAGAATTCAAATTTTTTAGTTTATTTGAATTTATGGCAAGTCAACAAATATATTGGACGTAAAAAACTGAAAATAAAATATAAACCTAACTATTATAAATGGAAATGTTCTACTCCTTATTACAACTTTAAAAATCATATTTATAGTTTATGCAGCTGAATGTTTAACTGGCATTTAACGCTCATATGTGCAGAGGAGTGTCCAGAGGCTAGCTACAATACTTGAAACTCGGAGCTCTTTGGCTAGTTCCTCGGTAAGGCTAGGTGGTTGCCGACCGCAGCGACGCAAGAGAACTCCGGTTGATAATTGCGGAACTAGGTAATATAGCTTGAAGCTTCTCCTCGCGCAAAACGAGAGACTGAGACACCAAACAGCCATACGCACAGTGGGCGGTTGCGCCGGCCATAGGGATATTGTATATACATAATGTCGCAGTGAAAAATCGCCTCTGCCGAGGAGAGAGAGTCTGAGCTAGAGAGAGAGAGAGCGAGTCGCGAGAGAAAGAAGAGAGAGAGAGAGAGACAACGAGCACAGCCGTCAGAGTATGCGCGATTCGCACAGCGCAACTGTCATTTTCCGCACAGCGAGTAGAAATCGTGTGTGCGCGAGCGCGCGCAAGTCGTCCCTCTCTCGTTCTCTCTACCTCTCTCTCTTGCTCTCACGACTATAGCCGTGCGCGCCTGGGCCGACAAGAGGGCAGAGAGCGGCCCCCGACTATACCACTGCACCTACACCGCCGGAGCGCCCCGTGCAGCGAGCAGCAGCACAGCAGGACGAGAGCGCGACACTGTAGGCTCAGGACCCTACTTTAAATGCCCTCGCAGCGACAGTCTCGTCTCTTTATCACAGCGAGATCCTGAACAATATACCTACCAGCAGGTTTGCATTTTACTTTGTCTCTCTCTTTCTTTCTCTGTCTCGTCATCGTCAACACACTCATCGCCCGCCTGTGCTCTCTATCTCCTTCCTATAACTACTTGCTCACTCGCTCGCGCTCTCTCGAATTGCACTTCGCCCGAGCTCATGACAGCTAATGATTTTGTTATCGTCGTGGCCAAAAGTATCCTGGAATTCGCTGGCATGCCACGAAACCGCGTTTATCGGTCTCTTCTTTTCTCGCGAAATACCTACTTCAAATTTAACCCATGGGAAGGGACGTCTCTCGCTCTCTCTCTCTTTCTCGTTCTTTCGGCCAGCAACACAACACATATATAGGTACCCACATGCGCGCGCACATACATACAGTACACACACATACATACGCGCGAACGCACAGAACACATACACTTTTGACGATCGAGAGAGAAGCAATTACGCTGACATTTAATCCGATTATTCATGCGAATCGAGCGATATCGAGGATTTTTCGTGTAAGAAGCAACGCCTCGCTCTCGTTGTGACTTGCGATAATTATATTCGACTCCGTTTTGCTCCAAAAATCGAGTCACAGCCATTAAAAAAGGAAGAAAGAACTCCGTTTTATACTGTACGTGTGTATCTACGTTTATCTATCGCCGTTTACTTTGTCTTCTACTACTACAACTAAGCACTACAACTGCTGCTGAGCCATTTGTTTAATAAGTTAGAATTTTGCTAATTTTTTTCTTACCATATTTGATATGATTTTGCAATTTATCACAATTACTCATAACTCAAACTAAAACAAATATTCTTTTTATGGTTTGCATGCTAGTTTATAAGTTTCTATACTAACAAAGTAAGATATCATTTTACTTGTTGTTGATTTATACAAACATTCAAGGAATAACTATACTAACAACCTATTGCGAGTGTTAAAAGTTTGATGTATTGTTTATTTACACTAAATGATAATAAATTTGATCACAGTAATAAAATTATTTTTCATTCCTTATTATAATTTTTTAAGTGTAACTAATAAAATTGTCAAATCTCTTAGAAAACTAATAAGATAAATTTTCTAGGATGGCACATAGCTCTCAGACCTATGGGTCTACGGACCAGAGGACAGACGTACCTGATGTGGGATTTAGTCCCACAGAATTGTATAGTCTGAGTGAAAATATAACAACAAGTATATATACAATTAATACAAGTTACAGAGTTCTTGATCGTGCTAATAAGCACATTGGAACTAATAAAGATAATCAAGGTCTCAGAGATAAAGTGTAAGTTATAATTAAAAAATTGTTTCTTTAGTTACATTTCTGAAATGTTACTATTGATAAATTTATATTATCATAATTATATATGACAATTTCATTTTATTTTTCAAGGCATATAACACAATTAAGCACAAATAAAGTGGTGACTCAAACAATTAAAGATATTGCAAGACTGACTGTACTGATGAGAGGAGGTGATAAACAACAGAAGTTACAAATTGAGAAACTTACTAGTGATTTTAAAGATGCGGTACAAAAATACTCCGATATGCAAAGAGTTAGTATCTTTTTAAAATTTTTATTGACATAGATAATGATCATTTTGGCATTTTCTACTTGTGTAAACTATCAATTGTGTGAGTAATATGATTATTATTAAACAATTGTTTTTGCTATAATAACATTATTTCTCAGATTTATTATGCTTTTTCAATCTGAATTGATAATTAAAAATTTTTCTTGCAGTCTGTTGCTGATAAGATGAAGAAGCATATACTGGTCATAAGTAGTATAGAGTCCCAAGGAGATAAACAGGAAGATCATCAAAAATTAGTCCAAGTTCAAGAGGATATGGAACAGATACGGTTAGTATTATTTATAGGCGTCACTCATCCTACAACTTTGACTCACATTGACCCTTCCTACTAACGCAATATGATCATTCTTTCACTTCAAAAAACATTATCAATACTTTTTTATAGCTTTACTTACACTACTTACACTAAGTCTAACACCCCAGTATATAAAAAAAAAAAAAAAAAAAAAAAAAAAAAAACAATGCATGGCTACAAATAAGTAATAAGCATGGATTTCGAATGGATGTTGCTGTTTAACATTCTCACGAAAAATCATAGACATTTTTAGCATGAAACAAAATTTAATGTGAGGTAAGTTTCCGCGTGCTATTAGGTTCGGAGTAGGTCGAAACGTCGTTTTCATATAAAATACAAAATTTTGCAATGGAATGTAATCAAACTTTTGTCTTTCAGGTCGTTGAAATTTGATCATGGACTGATTTTAGAGCGGGAAGAAAGGATAAAGCAAATCGAGGACGATATCTTAGATGTGCATCAACTTATGAGAGAAATGGGTAGTATTGTACATCAGCAAGCAGAATCAATTAGTAAGTACTCATCATTACACGTGTTAATTTAAAAATTGTTTTAAATCACTATTATTTACTATATATTTATGAATTCAACGTTTTGTTTATTAAATTTATACATAAGTAAACCTTGCATTACAATTAAATAATTTTTTTTTTTATTTTAAATTATTAAAGATTAAAATGTATGTAAATTCATATGAATTTCAATATATAAGTAATACTTTTTCAATTACAGATAGTATTGAAAATAACATCGAGAATACACAAGGCCGAGTTGAATTAGGAACACAAGAATTGATAAAGGCTAGTAATTACCAAAGTAAATTCAGACGGAAACTTTGTATCCTCTTAACTATAGTTATTGTCTTCGTGATTATTTTGATACTATGCATAGTTTTAGCTAATAAGTCAAGTTAGCGCTTCTAAAGTTCTAGGTAGATATAGAAAGTCGAATTTGGTTGTCTCAATCTGTTGCAATGGCTCGTGATAAAAGAGTCTTGCCCATTACAAAGAAAACATATTGCCTATTTTTTCGTAAACTTTGCGAATACGTAATATGCAATAAAAAAAGAGCTCTAAAATTTGCTCTGTAAAATAGTAAAAGACTTTCTACGTTTGTGCTTTAATAGCATAAGATCAGGTTGTTAAATAAAAAGGTGCTTTTCAGTCTATTAAATGTATTGTAAGTTAGATAGGTGTTATATTAAATGATGAAATTTTGTCAGAGATTAATTCAAATTTGCGATCTACGTTGTATAAGTTGTCACAAAATTTAAAATATAAATTTTTTCTGAAATTTTAATTACATATTTTAATCACAAGATTATCATTACATCTAATATTTATAATTAATAACAAAAATTTACATCGTCTTTTTAAAAAAAATTCTGTAATTAAATGTGATCATAAAAAAGTTAATTTAATACATACTTTTTAATGCAATAGATGAAAAAATGTTTCTTAGATTGTATGGTGGCTATAGCCACTGTAGTGGTATACCACTACTGTTATATTTTCATTCTTCGTAAATGATTAATTTCTGGTGAAAATTATTTAAATTTATTTATCTTGTTATTGAATTTTTTAAAAACATCAAACATAAAGTTATATACAACATTTTTTGCTTTTAATGAAAATAGTTTTTGCACTTTTTACCTATTTATATTAAATTAGTTGTAAAAAGTTAAAGTTAATTGTTTCTTCAATGTAATTTACAATGCTTAAATCATTGTCATAGGTATATTTTAGTTCTATATTTTATTAACAATTGTATTATAGTTATATACATTGCGTCGATATTTTGCGAAAATTAAATTGTTTAAAATTGAAGTTAAAATTCATACTTGCTCGCTTTAATGAATTTTTAAAATAAACAAAATGGCCAGGGGCTGAATCAAATGTGTATTGCCTTGATATTATATGTATCGTATATGTAAACTTATGAAGTTGTTAAAAACATGAATTGATAGTCGTTAAGGAAAATGTGCCTATATAATTTTTTTCATTTACAATCTTTACAAATTAAAAATTTCTGCTTCATTTAACGGCTATTGATTCAATTATAAAATTCTAATCAAATACCTTTGTTATTTATGTATTAAAAAAATAAAGTAAGGTGAATGTGTTTGCTTTGTAAGATATTGTGAATTGAAAGCATCACTACCCATGTGAAAACTCTAAAGAAATTGAACACTATAGTCTTCATTAGTTCTTTTAATAGGAATTAAAATTGAAAATGAAATTTTCTATTAAATAAAAAAATGCGTTCAAAATGCACAATAATATCTTCAATAAAAACCATCACCAAAAAATGTGATTTTTACGGAGATTGAAAATAATTCAAGAATTGTGCTGCGTTCAATCACTACTTATATATATATATTTCATTGCTTAGTAACTTGTTATATTATACATCAATCATGCCGAGAGCGAGAAAGAATCCCAAATGATTGAGACAGCCATTTTTTTTAAAGGCCCAATCGACTCTTAAATATAATAATAAATATTAGGCATTCCAGATTCCAAGAAGTCCATCAATCACATTATAATAATTAATATTACTATAAAAAAGAAAAATTGTATATACAGCTGATTAATATCGTTCAGAATAAATGAAATTAAACAATAATGATATAAACATTAAATAGTTCTTTATATACTTTAAATGTATATGTATATTTGTACAAATAGTTTATAAAGCCTTGTAACAAAAATACGCTTCGAGTCTTAACATCTAAAAGTTTCTCTCTTCGTCAAATCTCTGACCAAAAGATTAATATTTATAATACAACATGGAACATCGACTTTGATTACAAAAAAATAGGACCTTACAGGTAGTCGAAATTATAACTAAAAGTGGCAAGATTTTTATAATACTTCAACATAATGTGTATCATTAGTAAAAGAATATTAAATGATGAAAATTCATTTGTACATTTCAACAAGGCACAATAAACATAATTGAAATAAAATAAAAATAAAAATAAAATTACATAATAAACGCGTTCAATTTGCACATTCAAAATTACAATTGTATATGTAATTAAAAAAAACTTGGCATGACTTTACTTTTGCAGTTAACAATATCACAACAAGTATACTGTAAATAAAAGTTTTTCGGAATAACGTAAAATTGATTGAATCAATTCGCAACGCTTACCATGCCATCAGAACATTTTCTCATCACCAATATTCGTTCATCATAATGAAAGATTTATTATAAAAAGATTAGATTTCCAATTTATTTTGCGCTTTGTGGTCTTCTAGCTTTTATTCTAGCTTGTAATGTTAAAAGAAGACCTGCCAGAACATCGTGGTTCGGTAATTTCTTAGCGAATAATAATCGCTTTACCGAATCATCGTAGGTAAGAAGTGCTACCATATTTTGAAGCAAAAATCCTTGACAGTATTCCAATAACTGTACTGCATTATAAACCTAAAATAATATTTTAATGAAATTAAATTTTATAACAGTAGAAGCAATAGAATAATTGTAAATATGCTCTAAAATATAAACTTGGTAGTTATTTGTTATATAAATATTTTATAAATTTGTTTTTTCACATCATTTAACAGTACGATTTTATCAAGAACTAAACGTAATGTAAAAATATTTGTTAAAACATTTGGTAATATGCTATTTTGAACAATAACAAAAAAGCTCTAACAGACAACTACAAATTTTAAATTTAATTAAACAGAAACTATCCGTTCAACGTTTAGAATCCTTATTTTCTACTGTAAGTAAATGAGAGATTTATTTAATATTAGAGGACAATCTGTAAAAACGAGTGGATTAAAATAAGGAATCGTTACCTTAGCATGAATGTACATAGATACAACATTATCGAGATCAACCATTGTCGAGCACTGTGCTTCACAAAACCGTAAAAGGCCATCTAACTGGAAGAAATTTGCCGCTGCCATTAATTCTAATACATCACTTTGATTAACTTCTAACGTAGCACATCCTCCGTGGTATAAAAATTCCATAACGAACTGTAAATTAATGAATTAATTTAGAGAAAAAAAAAATTATAAATGAACAAAACCAATATCTTACCTGAAAAATATGATAACGAATATCATTTATTTGAACAATCGGTGGGTTGCCCTCGCACAATTTTGAACTCAACATATTCCTAAATCTAGGCGATGAAGTTACCAGCACGATTTTATGGCCATAGAAGACTCTACCTTCCACTCTGAATTGCACGTCGCTTAATTCCGGATTGTTTACAAATTTCGGATCTATTCTAGAACCACTTGAGAGAGTTGTGTCTCTAATGGGTTTTATTGGCTCCCAACCATAGCATGTGCAAAATATGTCTGCCAACAGTAGCGTAGTTCCCTCTTTCTGTATGTATGTAACGAAAATGTCATTATTGCTATTTGAAGTTGGATGTGTTTATACTTACAAGGGGAGTGTACAACCTGCGGAAAACGGATTTTAGCGAACATTTGAGACTCGATTTCTAGTGCCTAAAAATGAAAATATCCTCTATTTTGATAACAAAAATGATGTCTCTCCTATTGAGTGACGCATTGCAAATATTAAAGATACAAAAACGAGCAAAGAAGATTATAAAAGAAGACCCCAAAAGCTCAAATTTAAGCCCTGATTCGTTAAAAAATATTAATTTTCCAGGAAATTATAAGCAATTAAATATAGCGTGAGAAAATGATTTAAAATGCGATCCATTTAATTGCTTAAAATGAAAATAAATTTGTAACCATTTTCATACGCTATCTTTAATTGCTTATAATTTCCTGAAAAATTAATATTTTTTAACGAATCAGGGCTTAAATTTGAACTTTTAGTGTCTACTTTTATAATCTTCTTTGCTTGTTTTTGTATCTTAAATATTTGCAATGTGTGACAGTCAATAGAAGAAACATCATTTTGTCAAAATAGAGGATATTTGAGATCAGATCGCCCATATCTCAAGAAAAACGGCCCATTGTACAAAATGGTGTGCACTGGGCTTCATTTTTAGGTACTAGAAATCGATTCTCAAATGCCCGCTAAATCCGTTTTACGCAGGTTGCACACTCTCCTTGTTAGTATACATTACGATACGTGTCACTTGAGTGCCTCATTATTGCACGGTGTGATGTTAGCGCTCTAGCGTGTAGCGATGGCGATAATTCACGACGTGCGATGGGCCACTCAAATTATGATATTCGTGCCTTAGACAGTCGATTTTTGTACCGTGAGTTTAGCACGGATAAACACGGTGCAATAATCGACTACTTAAGTCACGGATAGGCGTGAGCGAAGTGCGGACTTGGTTCATTCTTACCTTGCTATACCGGAAAATATTAAACAAGAGGGGTAGGCATTCCTGGACGAATTGCGGAGAATAATCATCGGGACAGACTTGAAGAAAGTCCTGAAGAAGTTGATCAATGACAGAATCTATTCGCATCTCGTGAGCCGTTGACAAACTGTGCATCCAACAATGCAGCGTCCACGAAACCTTTAATCCCCGGAGTTCCATCGTTATATCTATGTAATCATTACTCATTATTATAGATTTCTTACGAAATAGCAAGATGACTAGACTGATTATAGACCTACCTAAATGATTACTTTCGGCGCTATGATACATCGCCTCCTGAAGAGCTTTATTTTGAACTTTGCTAAAAACAGGCTCATTTCCATCTCTTGGATTTCCTCGACTATCCATGCAATGCTGCTGAACCGTACCCGCGTTACCTTCGGCAAGTATCTCTTCGAGTGACAAAACCTCCTTCTCGCCGCGCCTGGCGGAAAAGTTGAGCGGATGCGATAGCAGCTGATGCAAACATCCTCTTTGCCCGTGTGCCGTTGCAACAGATATAGCACTAGAAATTGAGGCGCAAATTAGGAGAAGGTCAATTTAAACGAGATTACGGCAGCAGTCACTAAAATACCTGTAGCAGCCGCGTTGCGCGGAACCGGAATAACAAAACGTATCTTTGACCAAAGTGGAGAGAAACGGTTGCGCGCCGTGGGCCAACAGCAGCGCTACCATTTCGTTGTTGCCCGAAGCAGTTGCCGCCTGCAGTGGTGTTATCGTGGACTTGTCCTCGCTGAGTTTCGCGCCGCCCTCGACCGCCGCGCCGCGCTCCAAAAGTATCCTGGCGATGTTGCACTGACCGATTACCGCCGTGTACGTCAGGGCCGTCCAATGCTGAGTTTCCGCGTAGAAGCCCTGGTTATTCAATTGAAAATTGAATTGAAAATCCGAAATTCCCAACAGTTTATACTTGATTATTGTATAAGTGAGGGCTTATTACCATAGGGCTTGTTTGTGGCTGATAATTGTTGTTCTGATTCGGACTGCCGGTCAGCGAGTTGGACGACGTGCTGAGGTTCGCGCTCTTGTTCGGCATGTGCGCGGGCGACTGGCAGTTGTAGCCCCTCGAATTCGGCCCGCCAGAGGTGATCGAGACCCGCGCAGGCGTCCCGGCCCCCTGGCTGGCCGCCGTCGGCACCGGCGTTTCCACGTTGAGGTCGGCCCCGGCGTCGATGAGTGCCAGAACCGCAGCCTCCTCCCCGTTGATACACGCCAGCATCAGCGCGGTCAAGCCGTTGTCGTTGACCGTGTCGATCTTCGTGGCCGGCAGGAGCGACATGGCCTGGGATATCAGCTCGGCGCGGCCGCTGGTCAACAATTTGAACGCCATCTCCAGGGTAAATCGGCGCACGTACTCCGAGTCCTCGACCCTCTTCGAGCTAATCGCCACCTCGTCGGAGCTAGACGGAAGAAGCCAGCAAAAAAAGTAACTTAGCACTCATCTCTTTTTCTCATGGGTATATGTGTAGGTTGGGAAGCATACCAAATCGGCCTGACGGGGCAGTCGACGCCGGGCAGCAGTAGCCTCGCCGCCTGGCCCACGTCATCGTGGTCGACGAGGTGAGCGTGACGGTGCTCCGCGTGGGCGGCCGCCACGCGCAGCCACTCAACCAGCGGCGGCAGCACGACGTACGCCCGCTCGTAGGCCAGTTCCTGGATCGCCGGGCCCCGCTCGCCGTGCTCCAGCTGCAACGCACACCTTACGCTCAGCACGACAATCACGCAGCTAACTGTACATACACGTCGTTACGCCTTTTCGCGGTTACGTTGCAAGTGTACTTACGCTTCACCGCTCGTAAACCGATCATTTTTGTCACGGCTCGCTCACGATCCGTGTGGTAATTTAGCCGAGAGAACGCGCGAACGATATTTCGACTGTCGAGAAGTCTTTTCTGTGCTTATATTACACGTCGAGCGATAAATAATCTCGAGAGAGAAATAGAAATATAAAAGATTGGTAAAATGCGTTATTTAGCCTCTGTAATAACCGTGCTCAAAGAAAATACGATGCATAAGAATTGCGCAGTGCGCGTTAAAATACAACTCGCGGCGAGAATCGTGTACAGATGTACATACGCGCAAGAGCGGGAACCTACCTGCGAGCAGCGCATGTAGTAGAACAGCGCGTTGAGGGCCTTATTCGTGAGCGGCAGTGGACACCTGCCCGACTGCGCGACTTTCGTTATCAGCTCGAGGAGCTCCTGCATCGAGCCCACGCAGGTCGTCAGCAGGGAGGGCTCCAGGCTCGGGTTCTGCACGTCCCTGCCGCTGCGCGAGGACGTGGACGAGCTCAGTGAGCTCACGCTCGCCCACCGTGGCATCGCCAGGGCTCCTGCGCATCATTCACCGCATATTATAGCCCAGAGGTCGCCGTTGTTGGCGATGGCGTGCTCGAGCATCGTCGCCGTCAGGGTCGTGTGGGGCTCGCTCGGCACGCACTGCAGCAGGATCTCCTCGAGGAGGTTCTCGATGCCGGCCGCGAGGTAGACGGCGGCGTACTCGTGTATCATGCGGCCGAGCCGCACGTCCGCCATCCAGCGCAGAAAACGGCCCACGGGGAGTTGCAGGCCGGAGCGCGAGGCCTTGGACTGCTTCAGCTGGTCGCCGGATACCGCGAACATTGCGGCCGCTCGTAGGCATGCCTGAAAGTGTACGTTTGGCTTTGGATTTTTCTTTTACACTCCGTGCGACAGGTGCTTGCTTACTCTATCAAACTTTCACTCGAGCAAGAATATCGCACTATATCGGAGTATGTAAGCACTATTTCGTATAATCGTTAAGTGGTGTGTATTTAGTAGGAGAGGGTCAAGGATTGTATGAAGAACGTATGAAGAAAGCTGTTTTTGAAAAACTCGTCAGAAAGAGAGCCTACTTGAAAATTTATATAAAAAAATCTTGTCTATAGGAAAGTCTCGGATAATGTTCCAAAAAAAGAAAATAAAACTTAAAAAAGCAAGCCTTTTTTGCTTGTTTCAAAATTAGTTTCAAAGTTTGGAATCTGTCGAAAGTTAGGGTAATTGCAAGTTTTGCAACGAGATTCTAACGAGTTTATGAAAAACAGCACTAAAGCTGTTGAGCACTCCTGCACTTATAAAAAATGTCAGACTGTAGCTTTCTTCATATTTGGTAGGCATGAGGAACATGTCACAAGTTTACATTTATAGTAGAGCTGCAGTTAGGTACCTTGGTACAGGAATCAGCGAGAGCCGGACACAAGACAATCTTGAAGGCACTATAGACCTCGTGCTTGCTGCAGAGTCCCAGAG
>JAPYZP010006329.1:8628-20490 GCA_030522985.1 Torymus sinensis
CACACACACACACATTACGTACAGCTTTTAATAAGGAGCAGCGGCACAATTAGAAAGTCCCCGCGAGCGCATGGGCGGCTTTGTTCGCAAATCGGCGCCCACGCGAAAGGAAAAGTGTATACTTATATACACGTATGTGTGGCGCTCACGTCCCCTCCGGAAAGGCTCATATACGCGCGCGTAGAGTAATATTCCGCGCGCGCGTGCATGAGTTTCGCCACCGAAATAAGCGCGGGATTTCAATTTGGTTAGAGAGGAAAATGGAGTTCTCGCGCGCGAGCGCAGCGCGTTAATTGTACATTGTGCGCGAGCGCGCGTGCAGGTTTATAAGAGAAGCGGGAGATTTAGTTGACGCGCGCGGTTGTACGTGCTTGTCTTATGGTTTTCACACCGCAGCTGATGTGCATATACCTATATAAAGCTTTTCCCCGCTAATGATACGCGTTTGAAGGCAAGATTCGTTGACGTCTTTTCTTTGAATATTTTTCCTTTAGAAGGTTTTTTTCCTTTAATAAAATAATTTACGTCTTTCTTGAACTATACGGTTACCGAATTTTTTTTTGTTCACGTGAATAATGCGCAAGAGGCGAACTCGTAAATGTAGCGAGAACGCTCGGCTTGACCTTCGCGACGGAGAAATAATCGATTTTCCCATAAAGCCATTGGCGCGGTCAGTCGAGTAAAAGTGAAAAAACGTCTCGGTGTCGGGTATATAGAGGCCTGTGGCTAACTGGGTGTAAACACTGACATTTCTTGTAACGCGCGCGCGATCGCTCACATCTCAATATATAGCGAACGACCGAGGGAAAAACGCAGTTGCCGCAAGATATAACGCAAAGCATATATAGAACAGAAACGCGAGAAACAGTAAAATATTCCGTGTAGTAACACGTTATTACAGTATAACGAATCCCCGTCTTAAATTGTACGAATAAAAAAAAACCATCCTATAACTTTCTTACTCCACTAAACGTATATGTGCTACCTATACCCCGAAGAAAGAAAAAAACTTTCAAATCCCCGCTAGGAATATTAATGCCCGTGCGCCAGATATTCATTAGCATCCTAAACGCGCACGCACGCGCCGGCGCATAAACACGAGGCCCGTTCAGTCACGCTCCGTAAGGCACACGCCGAAATCAGCCAACTTAACGGACATATACTCCCCTTTCCACCTTTTACCGAATTCCGACTACGACAATTCACGTAAAATCAGCATTTCCGCGAAGTGTAGTATCGCGCGCGGAACCAGGTATAAATTGTGCACGCGCACGTGCGTGTGATAATAAATCATGCGCCGCGGCGATTAACGAGCCGTTCGTTTATTAACAACGCGAGCGCGCGGTCGATTCGTTACGCGCGCGTGCCCGGAATGCCCGCGGAAAAGTTTCACTGGAGTGAAACTACATTTATACGATGCGTATTATACTGAGCGGTATGCGGATCGAGAGAGAGAGAGAGCGCGATGACCTTCTTGCGTATCCTCCTTTTCTTTTACAGTGTTGTTTATGCGGGGATTCTGTTATTACGTGTGAGGTATAGTATTGTTGCCTCGGTAATATTGTATAGGTTTCGACAGCGTGCGCGAGATCTGCGCTGTTTTGATTGGCTGGTATATGGAGTTCGATGTGTGTCAATTTTCGCGAAATTATGTAACGAGATGGGCAATCGTGTCGATCTTCGATAATGAGATAAAAAAAAACAATGATGGAGAGAGAGATCTGGCGGTGTATCTGTGCGCGCTTGCGCTGATGTCTGCGTGTCGTGCGGTGTGTGTTATCTTTTGATGTTTCGTAACGAGATAAACGCGCGCGTTTTCGTTGTCTCTTTGATGGGGAGCGCGCTAATAGACTGCAAACAATGACGAATCTGTGCGCGTCTTTCGTTATAATTACAATGAAATTTTCAGTCGGTGTACTGTTTTTAGAAAGTTATACGTTACGTTGAGGGGGGATTGTGTGCGTTTCGTTATTTCATCGTTGCGTAAAAATAAAATGAAAATGTATAGTTATTAAAAATACTTTTTAGGCTTTTTTAATGATAAATTAACGGGTTCGTCTTCGAAATGACGGCTTAACGTCATGTTGTATAATAAAAAGCGGAATGATTTTCCGAGTGGAACATTCTTCGCGTTATTTTCAAGAGCTAAAATTGGAATATGATTCAATATCGTCAAAAGGAAATTCTAAATTTTCCAGGCTACTTAGATGATTTTTCACAGGAAATTAATTTATAATGAATCAAAGAGCAATTAATATACTTTTCATTGCGATACATTGAGCGCAGTCGTCATCTCTCTCTCCATTCGACTGAAGCATTTGGTTTTAAACAAGAATTTAAAAATAATGCTTTGGTGTATTTTAAAATAAAATATCAGAAAACGCAATATTTGCATTTTCATTTACTGTACTTATGAATAAATTATATTGATGAAGCGGTAATGCAAATTTTTTCTTTTTGTTCATGAATTATGAAACGTGTTCAAGTATTGAAAAAATATAATTTGAATACAAATTTTTCGTCTCGAAATTTAAAACGTAACATAACAATGTGCCGTTATATAAATATGTTAACGCGCGCGTTGCTTTAAAATTTTACATAAGTATTTTAATACAAGATTATAATAACCTGCAAACGACGAAGAAAAAAAAACCGAGAATTAACGAAGTGAGCATTTTCGAGAAAATGAGCTTTTCTGTACTTCCTTTAATTTATGTGCCAATCTAGGCGTAGCAAAGAAAATAAATTGGGACGTTAGGTGATCGATAGCCTATTATGCTTTCTTTTTTTTCTCTACACGGAAGTTGAGTTGCTGCCATTACAAGAGTGATGAAGTTGCCCTGTAATTCCTTACCTCTTGTATACTTCTCTGGCGATCCAATAGACGGTTTATTATAAAAATTTCAAGAACCTCATTATCGTCATTATTTTCCATAATTTTCGCACAAACATGAACCAAACGTGCGTTCCATAAAATTCTCTATGTTTAACGACGAAATATCGTGTTACTCAACGACAAATAAACATTAATCCACAAACCCTCCTAATACCCAGTAGCGCAGGAAACTCGTTATCACCATATACCGCGCCGCACAGCAAGTTCACTCACCTCGTCGACGATTCAGTAGGTTAAAAGCGCCTTACATCACGCATCGGAGAAATTTCATAGCGAAATAATAAGCGGCCCTGCTATGTATATATACGCAGCGTGTGCATAGCGCCGCCGCCGTCGGGTGTGTGTAACTCAACGCAGCGGATATCGATGCGAGTGTCGCGCAATATATACGCAGGAAATCGATTATGCGAGTGCGTGAAGCAATTACCAAACAATCGCGCATTAACATCCGAGAGAGCGCGGACGTTTTCGTTGCCGCGACGGCGGACAAAACGGCGCTTATAATTGTATATATGAATGAAAATACGGGGGACAGATCGGAAACGAAGAACGGGGCTGAATTTTTAAACTGCAGAGTATAGCCTATGTGAGTCAGAGTTTATCGGGTTGCGCGCGGGGGGCTATTAATAGATTGATGAGCGCTGATTGTTGAATCTGTTATACTTCTCGATTGTGAAAATGCACGCGATGCTTTGATGAAAGAATTTGAACTACCATTATAGCTACATGTTTTTAAGAATAACAACAAACAAACAGTAGCTCGGCTCACATTAAACAGAAGGATAAAACCGTTTACATAAAACCGCTAGCCACATACCCGCATACCGCGCTCGCGCACTCTTCCGCATCAGCAAAACCAACAACGCACACCTTTTCCCGTCCCCGCGATTCCAACACCTCGAAACCTCCGCGGCACGCGCCTCACGAATTTTCGTCGTCCGGGGCTCTACGACGCGATCGTTAAAATCCGTTACATAACCATCGCGCGCCGCGCCACAGGCTTCTCTTATCGGGCGCTCAACAAGTCGCTGTTCATGCTGCTGCTGCACATACACACACATATCCGCACACGCTTGTGCATGCAACACGTGTGCGCGACGACGACGACGCTTTTTCGGAGCCCAGCAGCAGCTGACAAATAGTCGCGAGAGAGTCTCGATAAGTGCACGGCTTATCCCCGCGCGAATGATTTACGGCCGGGAATTCGCGCGCGCGAGCGTTCGCATAAGCTTTTTTCTCTCTCTCTCTCTCTCTCGCGGTGCAGGAGGATGAGAGAAACGTTCGCACGCTTTATTCGGATTTTCGTCGCGAATGTGTGTGTGTGTGTGTATGCAGATATTGTGCTGCAGCGGGAGTTTATCGGAGCCGCGTATATAATATACGGCTTAATCGTTCGGTGGCATTTCTTCTCCGTGTTGTGTGTGTGTGCAGTATGTATAAATGTAGGCACGATTCATTTGAGATGAACGCAAGGTGCAGATAATATGTTATCGGGGCAAGTTTTCTTCGGAAGAGAAGAGAGAGAGAGAAAGAGGCTGTGGAAGTGTAGCGAGGGATTTCGGAGAATCGCGTTTTTCCCGTATCTTATCGTCAATGAAAACCATATACGAGCATAACCTTCGCGGCAGGCGTGTGTGTCTTGTCTCGGACTCTTTTCGTTTTGTAATACATTACAAATAGTTTACTGGTTATATATTGGAGCTAAACACGAGCTGCTGGGTATATATCTGAATGACTTTTTTTTTTCTTGCTGCTTCCTGTCGTCGTTGCACAAGGGCCATGATATTTATGAATCGTAAAATTCAATTGTCAAGAACTATACTTTTTCTGTATTTAAAAAAAAGAGACGGATACTGAGAATATAGTTGTTAAAATTTTCAGCTCTACGTATTTTTCACGCTTTCCTTTAATTGTCTGCAGATAGCAGCCGCGCGCGCCACGCAAATAAATTCAATTCTTCTAGTCGATTTCACTGAATTGCGCGCTTCGTTTATAAAAGTAAATTGTACAAGTTAAAACATACTCATCTGTAATTAATAGTTTTTTGCTCTGCAAACACGTTTAATTGAACTAAAACATTATGGAAAGAAATAAGTTCTCCAAGTTTATCATCACCATCGTTACTATATTATAGATATGTATAATAAATAAATTTTTCAAACTCTATTCAGTAACGACCTATTTTTTTCCCCCCACCCACGCGTATTAACACTCTAATCACTCGCCTCCTCCATCCTCCGGTGATCTCCTCTCTCTCCTATATACACGTACGCGTATACATGGAGCAGCAGCTCTCCCGCGGTCGCTCGCTCTCGCCTATATACCCATTAAATTTCAATCGCGGACACTCTCCATGCGCCCATTCAACCCCATTACCCCGATCGCGAATTTATATTGGAATTAACTGTTATCAATTGGATGACCCACGCGCGGCTCTCTCGCTATATGCCTTTGTGCACGATGTAGGCCACATATTAACGAGAGAGAGAGAGACATGTATACGCGCGCACCTCAATAAAGCAACAGCAGTGCAGCGGCGTCGGCGTGCGGTGCATTAAAAATTTTATTAACGATGAGAGGTGAAAGATGCACGCACGCTCTGGTAATTCGAAATAAGACCGTATATATACGCTTTCATTTCGCCTGTTGCGCTAATGAGCTACTGCTGCTACGCGCGCGGAGTCTGCGCTAATGACTCGCCAAGTGCGCGCGCGTGTGTGTACGGATAGGCGTGTATTGAATCGGTGAGTCGATATGTACGTATAATTTGATAAGTTGGAAATTGGGGCAGAGAGTTGGAATTGGCAGCGCAGAGATAGGTTTCCAGGCGCAAGCGCGCTCAATGGACTTTATAATTTCGCGCGCGCGTAATATATACGCACGCGCTTGTAATATATAGTAGTAATCTGCTCAATTCCGCGACCTTCGTGGCTTTATGTTTTTTCTATGCTAATTGAATAACCTGTGTGTGACAGCCCATAAAGTCACGAGACAATGGCTTGGATATCGGTAAATATAGGCGGGGATTAATTCGGCTGACACGTGAAAATCACTCTGGCGAATTATCATGTTGGTACGTATATGTATCGATGAATCGCGAGAACATCAAGGTTAAGCTATTCAGTCGACGCCAAAAGTTGAATGACAGGGGGGAGGCGTATATATCTATAAACATTCAGGAGTTACGGCGCGGCAGGCCAAATATGAGGAGAGAGAGAGAGAAGCCATCGGAGGAGAACAATGAGAGATTCGCGTGAGGCGGAAATCCGACAGCGCGCGAGCATGACCTACAATTTAAAACCTGTTCCGTACCAAAACAAAGCTGCGTATATATATATATATATATACGTATTACATCGCTCGTGCTCGTGGCTCTTATAAAATGAAAATGAGTTTTGCGAATATAGCTCTGCGCGCCTACATTAACATTCTTAACGGTCGCTTTCTTTTGTGTGTGTGTGTATAAGACGAACATATAACGTGTAAGACCCGAAATTCTAGATTTTTCAGTTCAACCCGAGCCGTTGACAACTCGTCGAAGCCCGCCTTATGGAATCGAACAATAGAAACTAATAAACGGAAAATTTAATCCAAAAGGTCATCGAACCATATTTTACTACCGCATGATCCACCAAGTCATAAAACCTTCCTTCCCTCACGGAAAATCCAGCGTCTCGCGTCGAATAACCCCGTCCGTGTAACTTCGATACGTGTATTACACGTTCGCACCACCTTCATTGTCCCTCCCTCCCCCTTTATACGCGCGCATTGAACTTAATTTCAGCCAACAAACGCCGCTGTTCTTCTCTCGCCCGAGCGACTCTCTCCACTCTCCCTTTTCATCCTCTCTCTCTCTCGTTCTTCACTACTCGAGAGAGGGACGCGAGAGCGAACAGACCCCATTCACACGGCGCGTCAAGTGTCCGGGGGCCCCATTTTTCAAGACACGACTCCCCGCGCGCTATGTACTCCCGGACGGAAACTCCCCTGATAAATATAAGGCGTGCCCCGACACGCTGCTGCTGCTGCTGCTGCTGTGTTCTACACTGCAGCTCTTGGTGAGGAGCGAACGATTAACGATTGTGTTGTTCGCTCTCTCGTATCGCCCCGCGATCGCATAAATCAGTCGTCGTCAGTTGACGTCTCGCGGAAAAAGAGTGAAAGAGGAGACGGTATACGCGTTGGTGCGTGGCGATCGATTTGAATGAGCATGAGCGCGCGGGCGCAGGCAAGAGGTTATTTATGCCCTGACGATGAGGTATTTTGAGGGATTGCTCGTCGCTTTTTCTTCTTCTGCGCTATGGGGTGTGCAGTGGAAGATAAATATTTTGGGGATATCTTTGGATGGCTAAAGTGGGAATTTGCGGAAGAATTTTTTTTATGGTTGGATAATTGATTAATTAGTGAGCGATTGGATGCGCGTGGGCGTTATAGCAGATAGAAATCTCGTTTCGTATATATGGCAAGTCTTTGAGTTATTCAAACATGACCTTCGTGCGTATCTAACTATACTATTAATCACGTTATGGATTTAACGAAATGCAAGGATAAATTATTGATTAATGTCTTACGTGTAACTCTTAATGGCTATATTATAGTTCGTAATATATAATAATTGAAAACATTAATCTCCCATCATTATAAAACTTTACATACAAAAATCGAATCGAAAATCTGATTTATATCAGTTTATATACTCAGCGTGTGAAATATGTCAATGAATTATGCAAATTTTCGAGTGCGCTATCGGCGGCCGATGATAGGGTTGCACGCGGGCAAACATAATCGCATGTATGAAGCCCCTTTCTCCGTATAGTTTAATAAAGGCCAATCTTTTATACCCCCGCCGCGTCTACTCGGACCCCGCCGCTCGGGGATTATACCTTTCATATAAAAATTTCATCACGCCGTGATCATTTTTCGCCGAGATAAAAGAGCTAAATTATTCAGCGCGGAGAGATGAAAAAAAAAGAGAAGAGTTTTATCGCGCGCTGAGAAATGATCGGGACGTGACGGACGTTTTATGAGACATGCATGCGCGCACGCCTATGTACGTATATATGTATATACACGAGATGCGAAAGCGTTCATGAACACAGGCTGAAATATAGAGTCTCGCCGCCTATATGCACTTATTGCTATATGTGGAACGGTAAAAAAATTGTGCTTAGACGGCGTGTGCTGTAAAATACGGTTAGGTATGGTGTACTGTAAATTTTGTTGGTATATACGAAAATGTGGATTAATTGAATATAACGGCAGTCAGTTTTATAGAAACTTTTGGAGAAACAAACTAATACAGTAGCCCAATCGCTTATGTACAGCAAAAAAAAAAGACTTATTTCCCCACAGCACAGCCAAAAAACTAGACAATGCACCTCGTTAAAATCCCCAGAGAGCGCGCCTGAGTCACTCCGTTTCTCTCGCAGCAGTAGCAGCAAGGCGTATACAAAAATAGTATATAGAAAACCGTCGTCCGATTTACTTTTCTTTGCCTTCTCTCGATCAGTGTCCGAGCGTGACATGTTTACGACATCTCTCCGTCTCTTATATATACGCTCGACATTATCAAAACAGACGTTTTGAAACTGCAAATTATCCAGCGCATAAACATAGCACACCAGCGACGCGCGTTTACAAATATACACAGCGAGCGCGTTTCTTTCCTATACGGATTTGGTAACGCGTGAAAAAGACGCGCACGCACGCGCGCGCTAATAAAAAGTATTGCTTATTATATTATCCGCAATAACCTGGGAGCGAGCGTTCGTCTGTTTGACCTCGGAAATTACAGTTTTAGAGGTAACAGTTTCGAGCTGAAAGGAAAATGGAAGCCAATAAAATGGCTATAAAGCACAAAGGATGGAGAGGAGAAATTATAGACTCGATGTCATCTCTCGAGACGAAGTCGGTCACTACGACTGAAAGGTCGTTATATTTTTAAAAGTCGTACATTTTTAAAATTGTAAAGTAGGTGGGTCGAATGAAACCGTTTCTTCGTTAAAATGGATGTTAATGGGACTTTCCATTGTTGATAATTCTTTCAGTTTTCTTTGTAAAAGTAATATTTAGTTTTTTTTTAGAGAGTGAGTTCGACTTTACTTTCAATTTATCTGTACGACTATCTATCGCAATTTTCGATTCAATAATAAAAAGTCGGTAATGAGCATAATTTGACGTGAAAATTTAGTTTCACTATAACAATAAAGCAGTTAAGTTAGTGCTTCACACACGTCTTTTTTTAATGAACAGGTCTTGTGTATAATACTCTCATGACATTTATGTCAACACTCTTTTGTCTGATTATTTTGGACAATTAGAGAGTTAATTTCGAAGTAATTTTGGTCGGAAATTCTATCATATTTTTCATTAATTGTATCAATAAGAATAAGTGTCACAGAAAGGAAGACGATAATTATAGAATAAAAAAGTGTCGAAGTAGTAAAATACCAGAAGAATGGCTTCCATACGAAATTCTCTAAATTGATGCTTGGGAAGAAAATAGAAATAGATTCCTAATAGTTAAACAGACCAGCTAATGTTAAAAACAAACATCAAAACATTTTCAAAACCTCTATTCCTAACTCCAAAATAGACTTTGCGAACTTTTCCAATCCAGCCGTCCCAAGTATAGATAACGCCGATCAATACCATCGAGAAACCCGCCCAAATCAATCGATCGGCGCGCCCCGCGCTAGCAAATAAATCGCCGATTATTTACACGTCGCCCATTTAATCAACACACTCTCGCCTCTCTCCCCAACATATAACACACATACACCCATTATCCAAGACTTCTTCCCCCCTCTCTCTCTTATATATGACTATACAAATGTCGCGCGTGGGCGGATTACAAGCGTCGATGGCTTTCCAATTGTAATTGCCTCGTTACGCGGCGAGTGCTCGAAGAGGCTTTTCTCTCCGCGGCAACGCCCCGCTTGGCTCGCAGCGCGTGGATATTTCCGCTGCGGAAATACTGCACACATGCGCGTGTATATAGGTATATATATACGTACGCGCCGGTTAATAAAGCCGAGAGAGCGCCGCGTGCGCGCGGGGCCGTAAATCAGCCCGAGCTATTGCACTTCCTACTCTTCGGCACCTCGAGAGGGAGAGAAGAGAGGCGCTTTTTATATTGCAGGCGGAGAGCTATAGTGTATATAGGTACGTGCGCGATGGGATTTGAGTGTCGTGGATTAATGGGGGGTAAAGGTGGCTGACCGAAAGATGAGGCTTCGAAGTTTAAAGTTTTGCTGGAGAGAGATATATAGTAGGCGAGGTGAATGAAGAATTTTCTGTCGAATTATGGTTTGTTTGTGATTAACGGCTGCGAAATTTAATGGCTATTTTTGGAACAAGCATATATAAATGCGTGTGTTAGCAATTTACCAGCGCAACAATTATCACATTACCAGCGGCTGTCTTTGGGATTTAATTAACTAACTGTTATTTCTTAAGGTATCCCGCGCGCGAGCGTGTCTAACCGTATAATTTTGGTAATTTATTACCCCCTTAAAGTGTTTACGCCTGCATTGTTGCATTGAGTGAGATTTTATGTAACGCGCGCGCGCGCGCGCGATGTTGCATAGCGGCCGCCAGTGAAATTGCCGGTATGGCAGCGGCCGGTGTGTAATTTAGCGCATTCTATCAATTATTGGTAGTGTTTTTCCGTTTCGGCCATTACGGGCGAAATACATTCCGTTATATCGATTCGGAAGATTAATATTTATTTCTTTTTTTCCGATAGAAAATTACAACCGCCCGGCTGTTCGAATCCCATCGATATAGATAAAGAACTTTCCGCGCGGCGATCGCAATAAAAATAATTGGGGCATAAAAATTTATCTTTTAACATTAACTTCTATATTATACTTTATTGCGTTTTTTTGTTTTTACAAACGTAGGGTTTAAGGATGTATTTGTTTTTCAGGTAAACAATCATCGAAGCCACACGCGAATTGGTATTAATTTTTTTCATTGAGTTCCATTAAGCGAAAAACCTTTCGATGTTAAAAAATAAAAAAAAAAAACAAACCTTTAAACACACGCGCTTTTTACGTAATCCACAAATGCGCATCTAAATCACGATTGAAAGAGCTGCAAAACGGATGATATACGCGCAATTAAACGAAAAGGTACAAAAGTACGCCTCGATAACAGCTGAACCTGCGCGCGTGCACATCATAAACGGGTGGCGAGCATATGGCA
The DNA here is from genome assembly GCA_030522985.1 of Torymus sinensis. NCBI lineage: Eukaryota > Metazoa > Arthropoda > Insecta > Hymenoptera > Torymidae > Torymus > Torymus sinensis. The sequence goes on from JAPYZP010006329.1 coordinate 19,733, forward strand.
CAAAAAGCACGCTAAAAAATAGAGTGTGCTTTAAGGTACTTTCAGACCAGAGAGCGCGAGAGAGAGAGATTGAATCTGCATAAATAAAAAGTAGAATACAGAACCGCTTTTTAAGCGAATTTCACGGGGGGTGCGATGTGCGGCGAACGCAATGGACGTAACCGGAATTTTGCCCCCGTCTTTATGCATAATAAAGAAGCGTTAGCTTTGTGGTCGAAAATTGGACCGTCGCCCGTGAACATTTAACGCAAGGCTGCATTTTTCAGGTGGCTATATACATGCGTGATACGAAGGTGTGCAAACATAAAAATAAAAAAAAATGGAGAATGAGTTTTCGACGTTTTACTTGATTTTAAGAACTATGCTCAAATTCGCCCCCTTTCTATTATCAAAGTTTGAATTTTATTTCCGTATACTTATAATGCGCGGCAATTTAAAAAGTTAATCACTCTTAGTAAAGTTAAATAGAAATGTATAGGTAACGATACAAAAAGTATAAAAAAAAAAAAAAAACGGTAGCTACACACGGGGATCCTCTTAACCCCAAAGCATCGTAATTAAAAGCCAACTAAACTTTTCATAAAACTCATTTTAATTTTGCCGTTCGAATTTTACGAGTAACGTAATAACCGCCGATAAAACCGTTAAAAGAAACTTTCAAACATAGGCCGCAGCTACCTCTAGACCTACAAACGAGAGCAACCGCACTCTCGACATCACAGAGAGAATCCGCGGCAAACAGATCTCTGCCATCTCTC
>JAPYZP010006336.1:0-10776 GCA_030522985.1 Torymus sinensis
CAATTCATCATTGGAAATCTTTTCTACGACAAAGTGAAGCAATATATTTTATTAAGGCCACCTGGCCAGTTCAGCGACAGATTTTTCATACAATACCACAATGGTAGATGTACTCGTCAAAATATTGGCAGGCATAAGATAGGTGAAGTACCAGAAAGTATTGCTTCTTACTTAAATTTGGAAAATCCAAAAAAATACACTGGTCACTGCTTTCGACGAACAGCAGCAACACTTCTTTCTGAGTCTGGCGCCAACATGCAAATGATTAAGCAACTAGGGAGATGGCGTTCAGACATTATAGCACAAGGCTATATAGAAAATTCTATGCATAATAGACAATTGATTTATAATGGCATTACCCATGGAACTACAACATCAAATAGTCATTCGAAACTATCTACAAGTAAAGAGGTAACCACTACACCATCAAATAGTCATTCAAAACCATCTACAAGTACAGAGGTAATTACTGCAACATCAAATAGTTATTCGAAACCATCTACAAGTAAAGAGATAACCACTGCACAAGAGGGAGTTGAATCCAATTATTATTTGGATTGGTCAGATTTTTCTGAAGATTTCTCTACAAATAACCTTGATCCAAATGCAGGTAAACATTAAAAGTATGAATTTTAATAGTAAAAGTAAAAAAGTAGACTTGAACTAGAGTCGATTCATAATAAACTTTTTTTAGGTGGAATTATAGAAAGTGGTTTTAAAACAGCAAGCAAGAGAAAAATACTTACACCGATAACAAATAACAATGATGCCTTACCAGTTACTACCAAATTATTTGTTTCTAAACCACCGGTGAAACTGAATTTCATTAATCGATCAACTGCTGAGCCACCTTCGTATGGAAAAAGAATAAATCTTACAGATTCCAATAATCAAGATCAAAATCAGAATGATATAGGTTCAACTCTGAACAAACATAATTTGAAACTGGATAATTCCACTTTTAACAATTGTGTTTTCAACATTACCTGTTGTAAATGTGATAAAGAAAATCACTCTTAATATTGATTTTACATTAATATTAATGTATTAAGCAAAATTATTTCACTCTGATAGTCAATTGTGTTAGTCAAAGTTTTTAGTAATACAAATTGTTGTAAGAATGTTGGTATGACGTGTTTTAGTTTAAAAACTAAAAAGAATTTATTAGTTTCTATAATAATGTTTCAAAACTTAGACGAATTTATTAGTTTCTACGATAATGTTTCAAAACTTATTATTTCTAATTTATTAGTTTCTAATAATCTAGTGGTAAGGTTTAAAAACTTACAAGAGTTTATTAGTTTCTACGATAAGTCATAAACTGCCTTTATATTGTAATCAAAAGATTATACTATTTATTGTCAAAATGAAATGCACAAGTTCAATGTATGCCGTGACATTCCGATAGTCAATTTTATTATAAGCAAAGTTTTTAATAGTACAAATTATTGTAAGAAAGTTTGTATGGCGTGTTTTAGGTTAAAAACTTGAAAGAATTTATTAGAATACTTAAGAAAGTACACTATTTGTTCTCACAATGAAATATACAAATTAAATGTATTCCGTGACAAGTGTTAATCATAAAATTAAAATATTTTTATCCCATTTTTACATTTAAGACATTTGTATTGAAAAATAAAAATTTGTTGTTGTAAAAATTCTCTTATTTAAAATTTTTTATTAATAATTACTTAATAATTCAATATTTTATTTTTTATTTAATTTAGTTTAAAGTCTGTATTAGTGTACAAAATAATAACTTTATGTTGTAACCTATACATGTATAAAAGAAAAGGTAATAGCTTAATTAAATTCACGATCAACTATATATTATGTTGGGCTCGTTATCTTTTGCATGGGTGTTTTTGATGCCCGCCCCGACCAGGGGCATCACACACCCATGCATTAAAATTTAAAAAGTAGCAGAAGTTGCAGGCGGTGCAGCTGGCTGCTGCGGCAGCAGTAGCCAAACAGTGCGCGTCGCGCTACGTGAATTGGCCGCGAGGGCGCACTGACGCAGGCCAGGAAGTAACAACGGTATATGCACATGGTCAAGTGTGAACAGCAGCCGACCACGCTATTTTGTCAATTAATAATTACTTCTTGAACGTACTTTCGGCCGGGGGATGAAGAAAAATAGTATACGTCACACGGCCAGAATATTGAATGCCCTAGCGTGCGTCATGACGCCCTCGGCTTCGCCTCGGGCGTCATATCACGCACGCCAGGAAATCCAACTTTCTGGCCTTGTGTCGTAATATACTATTACTAACGTTATGAAAATCCATTATTAGACAACGATATACAAGGGACAGCTAAAAACCATTGTTTACGGTGTACCAAAGATTTGTGTAAAGTTACTCAAATACTTGTTCGTTGATAGAATTTTGCAGTAATTTTATCAATACTTAATTTTTATTTATTTTTCTATTCATAAAGACAGTTGTTTGCGCAATAAGCTGTTTTATCGTAATAATAGGGCAATACAAATTATAAACAAGCAAAGTTTTGGCCGAATTATACTATGAATATTATAAATTTAATATCAACTTCTGTAAGGACTTAGAGCAAGTTAACAAGGAAGGTGCATCTTGCAACGCTTGCACCGTCTAAGGTACATTCTTTATAAGGCTTTGTATTAAAGGAACTAATTAAGTTAGATTAAAATTTATATTAGAATATCTTACCACGCTAACAATGCTTAGCATTCCGGGTATTTGGTAATAAATTTGAATTTTAATTAGAGGCCAGAACAGGTACAACTTTCGTAAGTGGCTGCGGCATTAAATTCCAAAACAAAAAGGGCTTTTTAAATTAATATAACAAGTCCTCCACTTATTCTTATTATCCTCTGAAATACTGATTCTGTTTCAGGAAATGTTTCCTACTAAGTTTGGAAATATTAAATATTTGTGGATATTCATGAAATAGGGTTTGAAACAGAATTCAAAGGGGAAAATTTATTTTAGAGAGAATAAAATAAACTTTTATTTTGAGCTTCACTTGTTCCTTTTCCCAACTATATAACAATGTCAGAAAGGCTTTATAAAATAATCATTCGGTTCTATCAATACTTACTACATCTTTAAAAATGTCAGATAGAGATCGAAATCCGTTTTCCACTACTCACCTGAAACAAAAGAAAATATATTTAGAAAATTATTCATTTAAAGCATCGGATATTGATAAAATACACAGATTAATAGATTATTATAAATTTCAGTATCTTAATATTTACATAACCATCCATAAGACGATTTTCTATTAATTAAAAGAACAGTATAAAATGTTACGATGACACATTATAATATTCATATTTTTATACCGAATAAAGCTTTGCATAAGTACTTTACAAAAACGCCGCGCGTAAATACACAACAGTCTAATGGAGACACAGCGCGCCATATACTTCCGCGACAACGCACCACAATTGTGCGCGTCTATATAAACGAGAAAATGCAGACACCAGCCGCTCATGTTTCGCGAGAGGCGCGGGGGCGACGTCAACTTGGCAATGACGCGGTAATCTCGCGCAGGTCGTCGTCAGCCTAAGCAGCAGCGGCAGCAGCGTCGGCGCGCCTTTGCCGCGCGTTAATTGCCCTTTAATTACCGACTCGCGCCTCCCTTTGTTGGTCTTACGGGTTATAGGACATTAATGCCACGGCGAATCGTTAAGCCCGGCGGCAGCGGCGTAAAAACGGATGACAGCGCGCCCCGGTTCTATACGTCGTTAAAGAAAGAGAGCGAGGCGCGACGAGCAAACTTTCTTTTCTGTCTCCCTTTTCTTTCGCTCTGTCGCGCGGAATTAACCCCGCCACAGTGAAATAAGAGGTTGACACCGTTTTTTCTCTTGTTTAAGGTGGGGCGCTTGATTACACGAGATGTGCGTGTGGGTGTGTATATTCGCCGAGAACAAAAATGGTTACGTTTTCATGGGTCTGGTATGTGGGAATAGCCACGAAGCTGGGTTTAGTATAAAAACATTGGATAAGCATTGCGTATAAGTATATAGATGTTATAATAGTATCAATAGCTGTATACGTGTATAAATAGGTATAGTTTTTCTGAATGGAACCTCGTGCATAGAGAATAACCGCAGGTTCCGGCAAGGTAATTTTGAAACGTCTGAACTAACAAATTACCATCCTGCCCATTGAAATTAAATCAGAATAAGTTACAACTCACGGCAGCCGCCCATTACTTTTTAATATATTCACGAGTAATTTCTCATTCAGTCGCCCAGCACTTTCTCTATTATTATACCATTTTTACGGCGCAGCATTAACTTCCAACAATATTTACGCGCAACATTTTTCTTAGTCTACCTGTACCCTCCCCTCAAACTGGTCTTTAAAACAATGCAAAAGACAGAGCGCGCAAAATCGAACGCTTCTGGGTGAGTTCGATGTGCGCGAAGGATGCATTATACCCTGGTATATGAGATACGCATCTATATATATATATACACATATAATACGCGTGCGCGCGGGTCCCGCGAGAAGAGTCAATGACTTTTGCGCGAGGAATGCCCCCACGCCATATTGTCTTCCTCCCCCCGGTTGTGTTTACGAGGCACAGAGAGAAACGCATACAACGACGACGATAAATAAATTAGAATAGTGCGCAAGCGCAGACTACGCAGCTGCTGCTGCTGCTGCTGCTGCTGCTGGACTAACGAATGAGCTAATTTTTGTTCGAGGGCAATGATTACAGGGAGACATTGAAATGGTTTCATGTATGTATATATATGTACGCTGCATGCATGCACTTTAATGGGTTTTGTCGGCAATTAAGCGTGATTTATCGTTATTTTGACGTATTTACGAATCTCATTTACGGCGCGCGGTTTTTTTTTATTATTTCGAATTAAGAATTTAATGGAGTTGATATAAATCCGGGATAATATTACTTCTTCGGATAGGCTTTACAGTAGATGAACATGCAATTTTTTTACGATATTCGAGAGGTATAAACGCACGTATTTATGAGATAGATTTAAAGTAAGCTTCTTTTTAATTTCAGGAAGATAATATAATGGTTTAATTTTTGAATTTGCGAATTTCCTGTTTGATGAGATTTGGGTTCTTTTTTCTTTTTTCAAAACTTGTTATAATGAAAGGGAATTGCTATGCGATTTTCTTGATTACGCAGGGAAAAATTTTGTTGTAAAAATTACTATATTTGATTGAATGAGGATCAGACTTATATTTTCATGAAAATTACTATAATTTCTAGTAATAATTTCTATTATTTTGGTAATTATTAGTTATATTTGATTGTAGATGAGGAAATTACATTCTCATGGAAATTACTTCAATTTATGGTAAAAGTCGTAATTAAAATTATTATTATTATTATTTATCTCAACCTGCTCTTTTGAGTAATTCGTACAATGATTATGAAATTTTAATATGAAGATTTTGAGATTAGGGCCATTCCATAAAATGGGAGAAGTCGATGAAGAAAAGCGTTATAATTTGGATCTATAATAACTAGCTGTTTCCAATGGCCAGTTTCGGTTTTCTAGCCCATTTTTAATGAACTAATTTCTACCAGGGAATTTCTACGACAAAAATTTTGTTCCGTGTATCAGAATGTTTGTAGTGTATTTCTCAAGAGTATATTATACTATATACACTCCTTGGTCCTTTTCACACCTGTTCGCTAATGACCATTGCGATATCCCACTCTCACAAGAGAAAATGTAGGACGTAAAAGTTTTGAACATGCTAAAATCACAAGTACATACTACAATATCGCCGAAATCCCTAAAACTGATCATTAAAATACAATTACATAATCGAATATTTTTGGTTAACTGCTGTCACTTAAGTTGCAAAGATTAACATCAAAAGAGACCACGTGACAGTCTTCACTATCCAATCCACAAAGAACGCGAGAACATATAACATAGCGCATTCGCGCGCACTCACGGTGTACGACCAGCTGCAGTACTGCTGATACTTCAGCCCCGATTTTGCCGCGGAAATATTTCCGCAGAGCCGCACTGGCGGCTAAACGGCCAGATATGGTATAAAATAGGTAATCAGAGCCGGCATTATTCCACAATTTTCTCGCCCATTATCATACTTTCACGAAATGGTCACTGTATTTGCCGTGCGAGCGATTTGTGGATTGTGCACGCCAGTCTACCCTGACCTCTCCCCCTCAGATAGCGCGTTCTGAACACGATTGTTGTCCCCCGCCTAGCCTGGTAAATATAGAGGCACGGACACTCGCGTGCGCGCAAAAGTTGTTACGACTGGTCTCTCTCGTTTATAATATCCAAGTCGCGCAGATTACTTACAGTCGCGGAATTTTCGCTGCGGTGTGTATATACGAGCGGCGGCGACTTTTGTATGTATGGGGCGGCGGTGGGCATCGATTAGTCGCGCGGGCGAGCGCACGAACAGGTTGTTGAGCGCTTTAACGAGCTTAGGGAGCGTAACGAACCGGCTTGTTGTGGTCGTTGTTGTTATTGAACGTTTCGGCGTGCGCTTCGTTTTTAGTGTTTCGTTTATTAAGCAGATTGAGGGGGTATTTAGCCCCGGCAATGCGCGGATCATTATCCAGAATAACGATATAGGGATAGCTAAGCGCGCCGGCTCGTTGCTCTCGATTGATTTGTAAGCGGGGAATGCAGTAGCTCGATCGAGCGATGTTTTGACGTTTCTTCTGATTATTATTATCGGTATAGTGACAATGTCGCGAGGATAGTGAGTAATCGTTTGCATAGCGAGGAAAAACCAGTTGGCAATGATACGATATCGGCTTCGTAATGTTGCCGATTGGATGTGTACAGAAAGCCTATATAGAATGGTTTCGCTTTCCTCATATAAATTAAAATTACTTTTTAAAAGAATAATTTTGTCGAATAACAGGAATCATATAATGTTATAGGAAAAAAGTAAATAGAAACGCGAAACTTTTTACCATCAAAAGCGCTATGTTTATTTTAAAACCGGAGCTTTCGCGCTGCTCAAATATAACAACACGATTATGATTTCTACTCGGTTTACTCGGCGCTCTCGCTCGCGCGTGTATATATTGACTTAAAAGATCAACCTCGCCAGCATATTTTTTTTTTCGCTCTGAAAATCTCCGCACTCATCACCGCACGCGCGCAGTCAACACTCGACACTCCGCGGCTGTGGCGTACGAAGCCGCAGAATAAAATCTTAATTAAATCTATTTACGGGCTAGCGCTGAGGCGCGCACGCGAAAAAACACCACACCGCGACCGAGCATATATGTACATTTTCTACTACTCCCACGCGCTCCGATTTCAGCCCCAGTCCTCGCATACAAATAGACTCATTTATTTATCTATCCCGCGGCAGCCGCGACTTTCATCTCTCCTCTTCGTTCTTTTTTCGCGCGCCGCGAAATTTAATTTCGAAATTCGATATGCGATTGCGCTCATAGCGACGTCGGCTGCGGTTCTCTGTAAGAATCTTCGCGTACGAGTAATCTGCTAATGGCGCGGACGTGCGCGAGCGAAGCTCTCCGTTGAGCCGTGCTTCCGCAAGTATGTGTTTCCGCGCGCGGTTTGTACCGGCAGCGGCGTTCTTTTTGTGTTCCGTTTTTGGTTTTGCGATTTTTTCTTTTTTTTTGCACGCGTGAGGTTTGTTTTTATCTGGGGCTTACGTGGAAAAACTCCAATGGAGATGGCAGCGGTGGTGGTGCTGGTGGTTGAGTTTTAGGGTATTCGAGTGGAAATTGAAGCTGCCCATGTGTTTTTTGCTTTGGTTGAGGTCGGGAAGAGAGAATGGAGAGGTCGATGAACTCTGTTCATCAATGAACTCTGTTCTCAATGTTTAAATAGGGAAATTGGTAATGGTGGGTGTGCAGTTGAATGGTAAAATTGAAAGCTTTCGCATATAGGGAGAAAAATTTTGTGGTAGAACAATATATTGTTAATACTGCATATTTACAATTTATACAAGTATGTATAATACGACTAATATTAGCATGAATCGTGTAAATTTACTGTTTATCAAGCATATATGGCCGAATTATTTTATACAGTCGACTATAACTAAACGACATACACCTATCCATTAATCAACTGCTTAAAATTTTCTTCGCATATTTGTCAAGAGAGCCGAAATTATTATTATTCGACTATTAATGTTTAGTACTATATTAATCAGTATTGTGGTTGAAGTATTAGTTATAGCGCCACAGCTGTCAGTTATTATTACTGACAATATATTACCACAATAATTCAAGTGCACATATGTAAAGTGAATTGCAAGAGCTTCCCGAATGGGTTCGCTTCGCTACACGCAATTAAGTGGTATGAAGTGGAATATTATCAGAGTTAAATAAATTGCTGCTTTACCGACTTCTCTCCCTCTTCCTCTCCCTCTCCATCCGAGTATGTATAACTGATTATTCAGCTAAATCAACAGAAATGATCACTAGAAATAAACGAGATGCGCATAGTAAAAGCGCGCGGCCTTTAAAGCAGAAAACCCTCGACTCATTACAAGTCGTTTTCCCATCCTCTCCATCACAATCTCGATCCCCTTCAAAAACAGATTAAAAGAGCCTCTATTAAAATGACAAACAGCTAGGCGCGAGATCCGATAGCTCATTCCGGCCACGTCCGCTGATCGTCGTCTTCGTCGCTCCTTAGACTCTCTCCTCTTGCCTCTTAATCGTCTTAACCGTAATCCTCGCGGGCGCCTTCTTCCCCCCCACGAGTTCTTCGACACTCGCGCGCGACGCACACAAGACGCGGCATTGTTTTCGATTCGCGCAACAAAAAAGTCTCTCTCTCTCACTCCCGCTAAGCTCTTTAGCATTCGGCCAGTCGTGTATTCACAATGAGCGAATTGTCTCTCTCTCTGCTATGCTGCTGCAGGCTTTTTCTCTCTCTCTGTTCCCTGAATACGCTGCGTGCGTGCACCCGAGCTATTTACATACAAACGCGCCTCGGCACGGAGTCACGCACGGCGGCGCCGAGACGTTAAATACTCGAGTCCGAGAGAGAGAGAGAGTGGGTGGGCTCGGAGAGGGAGAGAGAGATATTTGGAAGCGGAGACGACGAATATGGAAGCTTTATGGAAGCGCTCGGTGTGATGAATGGTGTGCGGGCTCCCGTTTCCGAGGAGGAGTGTGGGTGCGGTGGAAGGTGTTCGAGGTGGAAACCTGTTTCTGGATTTATCAGGCGACTTCTGTGTGCGTATGTGTGTGTGGAGTGGGTAAAATGGGTTGGATGGATCGGGAATTGATGGCCTCGGATTTGGTTTCATTAAGCTTTCCCGATAGAGATAAAATTGGACGGCTCTGAAAGGCTTTAAGTGCCTACAATATGTGTCTTCTCGTGTGGTATATTGTACGGTTCGCGTTTTGGCATTTAACAGAATTTTATCTCGTCGGGTAATTTATAAAACGGGCAAAAGCATCAAACGACTAAGCGATTTTTCAATTTTAGTAAAAGTATATGTGGGAATTTAGGAGATACTTTGTAATATTATGACAACCCCTATTAATACGTCAATGAATATAGAGAGGCGAGAGATTAACGTTCATTTCGACATTTCGAGCTTTCATCACTCGTCGACAGCTTAAAACTCGGGGGGCGGTTTGAAAAGAGTCGAGAGAGAGAGAGAGAGAGAGAAAGAGAGATATGAGGCAAAACTGACACTAATTTCCTCTGGCAGTAGCACTCGTCGGCAGCCTCTAAACTCTGCTGCGGACACAAAACTTTTTTACTAATGCAGAGGCGCTCGCCGGCTAGAAAATGTTACAAAACACTGCGCTCCAATCCCTACATGCTTTCTGCCATATAACTTATATGCGAACTAAACTTCAGCGGAGCTAAATTTGTTCTGGGATATATGAGTCGACGCGACGGTTACCGTCACACACGTATATATATAATTCAAAGCGCAGAGTACAATTCTTTCGTAAAATTATCATAACGAAAAAAAATTCCAGAGTCTACGGTATATAATCCGCTTAGAGAAATGACATTTGTCACGTTTCCCCCCGCGCACGTGTCAAAACGGAGAGAGAGGCATTAAAAAGGACTTTATTAGCGTCTCGCACGCGCACACCCGGAACCACCTAATAGGCTTTCCCGCGACCAAACAAATAAGCTTTCCAATCCTTGCTCTCCCCCTCCCACACCGACATCGCCACACACGACGACTCCCAAAGCTAACGCGCGTATACCGCACAGATTACAGTAGACGCGTTGACGGCTCAAGCACGCGTTTTCGCAGTTTTATTTTGCGCGGCGGCACCGGCGAGGAGCTACATATATATATACGCGCACAGCCGCTAGAGAATGCACGAGTCGGGTTTAATATTAGAAGCTGCCGGCGCTGCTGCTGCTGCTACTGCTAGTGCAGCACACACACAGTCCCAACCCTTGGCGTAATCCTGGAAATTTATTCAAATGTCGGTGGTGCGCGCCGTAATAAATCCCCGAGACTCTCCTCGCACGCGCGGGGGTTTCTGGGTCGACTGCCGGGCGGCGCGTTATATTTGAACAACGGCTTTTTAAATGCCCCCACCCCCCACTACTCTCCTTTTTTCTGGAGAAATTATACCGGTTATTATGAACTTTTGCCAGCCCCCCGCCGTGGGCGCGTCTGTGCAATTTACCTCTTTGCGCGCGGCTGCGTGGTGCGATTTGTACGTTGTCAAGTTTCTTCCTTTTTGTGCCTGTATTGAGAATTTGACTTGAGAATTTAAGATGTTTGCCAATAACTTTTTTTTTATTATGCAATCACCGAAGGTATATGCTTCAATTTAAACGAT
>JAPYZP010006338.1:0-20047 GCA_030522985.1 Torymus sinensis
TAAATAAGTTTTTTATTTCAGATTCTGCGGGGGTGATTATAAACAAGGGCAATCTGATTGCCATTAATATTAATTAATTGAATTTATAAGACTGTAAGAGCGATGGAAAAATTCTTATCAGTAAACCATAAAAACGATTTTGAATTTTTAGTTTTTTCGATTTTTTAATGCGTTACAGCTATAATTACTTAACATCATAAATTTTGATTGAAAGGTCTTTAAATTATCTACATTTTCTTTTTTTTAATTGAAATTATCTTTAGTCTGTCATTTGTTATTGATGAAAATATGGTTTATACTTCTTTAATTTATTTCTATAAAAATATTTTATTTATTGACTTGAATTTTTAACCTCTTATTACAATTATTTAGTACACCATTTAGCTAAAATTTCAAGAGATTAGCTTCATTTTTTTTTTCGGGAAAAAAATTATTTTAGATAAAAAGTAAATTTTCTTTCCTCCTCGATAACTATCGTAAAAGGCAATAAATCGTTTTTAAATTTGGAATAGAGGTAGCTTTTTTGAGGTTAAATTTGTTTGCAAATATTTTCTAATAGCGTTTTCAAAAAGAATATTTTATTTGTTGACTTCAGATTTGAACAACTTATTACACTTATCTAGTACACCATTTAGCAAAAATGGCAAAAGATTATCTTCGTGTTTTTACGTTTTGGAAATATTTACTTACTTGGAAAGGAACATTTTTAAATTTAGATTATCTTGGAGATTGACATTCTTAAAATTAATTATTTTCAATTTGCAGTTGAAACAAAAATATCTGTTTAACAAAATTAAAAATAATAAAATATAATAATAAAAATAAATAATGTTAATAATAAAAATAAATAATGTTAATAATAAAAATTATGATTATTGAATTTTTATATTGTCTATGTTATTATTATGGAAATTGATTAACAAATTTTTGTTGTAAAAAATATTGTTTTTGGCATTAATTTATTTGTACCAAGTCAAATATTGAACAAATAACAAAGAAAAACAAAGAATAGCTACAAAGAAAAACAGTTTTATTATGGAAATTGATGAAAATAATGTAGTTATGAAAAATTTATTTTTGGCATTTAAATTTAATAAAAGGAATCTATAAACCGAGCAGTTTAGCCATTAGAGTTATAGCCGACAGTATATAACGAGTACACGTATGCGAGCATATGCGTATTTACATACATCTTGATCTAGACTCGCGACTATTAATAACGTTAGACAGTGTCTAGACGTGAGTTCCTGTACTCATACTACTAATATTACTTACGCATGCACACGTGATATTTGATCAGTTATGGCAAATGAGGTGGGCATCACTGGGAGCTTGTATTTATCAAAAGTCAGTTTATAGTTTGCATACTACTTTAAGATGTCAACAAAAGAACTTCAGTCATAATAATTTTCTAAACTCTTAAATCTAAGGTTTTTAATGGTCTTATACTAAAGTACTATAAATCAACGATGAAATAATTTATGCGTCGTGATAAACATCGGCACATAATTGCAGCCAAGGCGCATGAGCGTCAATAGCGCAATAAAAGCGATAAGAATCATTGCAATTTGTTTCCGCTCCGACTCGGGCGAACAACTGGGAAATTCACGATACTCGGCATCACGAGCACCGGGCACAAAATTAAAGGAAACTCGTAATTTAATAGCGCATCGACGATTTAAAATTTATTTAGATCTTCCTCCTTCTTCGGAAAGTAGCAAAACTGGAAACTGGAGCTCTCCCTAGAGCGGGCGCGGCGCGCTATCTCGGCGCATAACTCGCGTCGTGAACTTTCATTGAAGTCGAAGTCATTTATCGCTATTTGTGCTTGCGCGCGCCGCCCGCTAATGAAGCCTTTGTGCGGAAACGGAAGCAAATAAAGAATGAAATCGAATCGCTGCTCGCGATTTCGTTTATGATTCTTCCTCGTTATAGAGGATTGTTTTCTTTTTTCTGCCCGTATAATGCGCGCGTGTGAGCGGCTTTTCTTTGTACGCACGTTTGTGCCCGATGACGGGTCGTTTGAAGTACTTTAATCCGGCGTTGCGCGCTCGCGCGCGTGTGAGTTTGCAAGGATGATGGGAAGGGATTAAAGTCTCTGTATGGCTGACATCTTTGCTGCTGAGCGCGCACAAACATTTTAATTGGAACGAACGTGAAAGGACTATCAATTGTAATGTGCGCTCGTGAGATTCTCGCGAATGGTCTGTAATATCGTGCATATTGGATTTCTGCGATTTTTTAAAACAATTACTGTTTCATATTAATGTCATTCAGAATATCTCTGCACCATACAATAAGCGCATACATAATATCAAATTCGATTTAAATTACATTTGTGTTGTATAACAAGGATATTCTATTATACGAAATTTAATAGGACCACGTTAACTTTAATTTGATAGTGCCGAATAAACAAGTAGATAAATTGATGTAATTTTGTGTACAAAGATTCATTTTATTAAATTCACACTACAGAATACTGCACCTATAGAAGATGTAAAATTCCCATGTTAAATATAAAATTTTATTTAATATTACACTTAAATGCTGATTTGAATTCAGTTAAAGGAGATTTTGAATACAAATCTAATAATTACAGCTTTTTGAATATTCATTAGAGTTTCTATCAATTAAAATTAATTAAATACGTATTTTTTGATTGTCAATATGATCATAACGACATTGTTCAAAATTTTGAAATATAATAAACTCTATGCATATTAAAATCCGCTGTTTTCCAAGTTTTTAAATACTTCGTTGATCAAATTAAACCATTTTTGACGTAAAGATAGCTTACAATTTTCGTATACTTATTTTTGAGGATTAAATAATAATTTAAGAAAAAAAATAATGATTTATAAATGCAATAATACTATCTCCTCTTACAGATCTGTCAGTTACCAGAACACTGCATTAATAATGTATTATACCAACAAAAGAGTAACATGAATCTAGTTTTTTATCATTGTATATTCATCCCAACCAACCATTTACGCAAAACCTTCCCCATCGCCACTAGCGTCTAAAAAAGCTACTCACGTGCGCGGGAGTGCTAAAATCCGCTACCTGTCAAACTATCCACCCCTCTCTATCCCTCTCTCTCTCTCTCTTTCTCTCTCTTTCTCTCTCACTCGCTCTCTTTTTCTCTCTCTTTCTCTCTTTCTCTCTCTCTCTCTCTCTCTCTCTTGCTGTCTCTCTTCCTCGCTCTCTTTCTCTCTCTTTCTCTCTCACTCGCCCTCTTTCTCTCTCTCTCGCTGTCTCTCTCCCTCGTTCACTTTCTTTCTCTCTCTTGCTCTCTTTCTCTCTCTCTCTCTCTCTCTCTCTCTCTCTCTCTCTCTCTCTCTCTCTCTCTCTTTCTCTCTCTCTCTCTCTCTCTCTTGTGCGCTGATAAAAAGGACTTTTTCGGTCAAAGCGTCGGAGTTAATTTCCGGTCCGCTTGTTCCTCTGTCTATATATACACACACGAGCGGAATTCCATCGACGTCCCGCACACTCTCTCACGCCTTCCCTCCTACATTTGTCGTGAAACACACCGCATGCTTACGCACGTTGATCAAATCATCAAATCGCTGATTAATTAAGAGTTCTAGCACAGAAACAGGGAGTGAGACAAATCTTATAACGAACATGATTACTTCTGGCGTAGGTTCATTTTGAGGATTAGACAGGGAGGAAAAGTTCATATATAGGCACCGCATTTTAATCTGGGAAAGCAACTTTGATGTCGGTCGTTTGTTGTTTGAGAGGCGAATGAAATTTGTCGTATAGAAATCGTTGATGAAAGTTTCCTGATAAGGGATATCGGCGGCAAAATGGAATGCTATATCAGTTCAAAAGCTTATGAGTGATTTAAAATTATGGATGAACTTTAATTATTATGGGCAAGAAAACTTTGTGATAGAGTACAGTTGGATGGCCATTATAAAGTTGCATAAAGTTTTATGTTTAGAATATTCAAGTATTTATTAGATAATATTATTCAACATTATAATTATTATTAAAAGAATATTTAATTTATACCATTCTAAGCTCAAAATCATAAATTTAATATGATTATTCGGGTCTAGTGGTATAAAATACGGTTCGAAACTGGTGCGCAAGAAGATTTTTAACTCATGTGACAATATAATAATATAAAAATCATCAATATAAATAATCATCTTCCGCACCCGTGTTGAAAAGTACTATTTTAAGATGTCAACACCGTTGATATTTTGCATATTTGCTAATTTTATATCCGCATTCTCACTTTTATTTGAATCAACTGAATTTCAAAAGGTTCTTTACGTAGAACAAAATTATATATATTCAAAAATGCTTAAAGTTAAGCAATTAAAAATGACATCTTTTAACAAACTAAATTGTTACTATTATAAAGCTTTCTTTAGCATGAAGGAAAATGTATAATAATACATTAAGAAAAGATGAAAAGAAATAGAAGAAAAACTAATTGCAATCTTCAAAACAATATCTAGAAGTAGAAGATATATTCACCGTAGGTGTGATATATAATTCAGTGATGAGAAAAACGCAATGATTTGTTTCGTAATTACACGCCCACTAGAGATAAACGCTGCGTGAAAGAGCCACTATTTTCCCCTAGTTTTGGAAATTTAATTGTTTTTCCGTTTTTCAAACCTGTGACGTTCCTTTTCTGTCCCTCTGCAAAAAGGAAGACTACGAGAAAACGCCGGGTGATGTAAAAGAAAGAGAGTGAGAGAACAAGAGAAAACGCGGGCAACCCTCGGCAAATCCCTAAAAAGTGTGTCTCATTCGTTATTTCGCTGCGCCCCCCCCCTCTCTTTCCCACGAGCGCCCGTTTGTGAAAATCCGGGTCCTGCAGGCGGACGAGAGTCGTTTTATCGATTCGCGAGCGTTGTGTGTGTAAGAGAGTGAGAGCGAGAGAGAGGGTTGAACTTTGAAAGAGTGAGACAGGCGAACGCTTCCTCCGGCAGCATCACTCCTTCTTATCGGAAAGCGCGAGCGCCCTACGCCGCCCGTCTTTCCTTTTTCCCTTAAGAATTGAGACAGCGGCATATGCATCCTTTCTTCTTTCACTTCCTCCTTTGCTCTATAGTACGACGGAGCCGTGATATTACGGGCTGATGGGATAGCGTTTTTGAAAGAGCGGGAGGGACGGTAGAGGCGAAATGAGTATTATGAGGCCACACACACGTGCCGCGATTTCGCGATGCTCCTCTTTCGCGCGCAGCTTCTTAACGAGTTTTTAGCGGCGTGTCCTTCAGAGAAAGCGAGTTTTATAGCGAGCAAAATACTTAGAAAATTTCGCTTGTGCGCGAGCACGCGGCTCTATAGCGAAGATTTTTTGCCCTTTGCCGCTAGCTCATTCTCTATGTGCGCCCGGGTACTTTGAAGGGACAGAGGGAAGATAGACCGAATTTCTTCTGAAAGATGTTAAGGTAATGGAATTGTGCAGACTGCGCTTGAAGTGAAGACTACACTTGCGACAAAAATGTGTCCCATCATAAGAAAGAGAAGAATAAAGTGAATGAGAGAGAGAGAGAGAGAGAGCGAGAGAGAGAGAGAGAGAGAGAGAGAGAGAGAGAAAACGTGTCTTTAGGAAAACTGGGTCATAAGTGCGCGCTGTAGACAAATTATTGCATGCGTAAGATCAATTAAAACGTAACGCTTGGAGAAAAGATTGTCTTTGATAAGATGAAATGTCTTCTTAGACTATTTAGAATTCCATGGAATTCAATGGATCGAAAAGCTCGCTTTTCTTCCGTACTGCATCTTACGAGAACGGCCACAATGGCGAAAAATTCTGCACTCGCGCGCTTGCGAGGAGGAGAAAAAGTTGGTCGTGACAAGCGACGTATCCGACTGCGATTAATGGGCAAGTAATCGAGCGCGCGTACCCCCCTCCCCTTCTGCTTCATCGGCACAAAGAGGATACCCGCGAACCATTGTGCGGGCCAGCCCGCGCGCGCTGAGCTGTAGAGAGTGAGGAGCTAAGGCGCACAAAATCAATATGGTGAAAACGCGGGCGGAGCTGTAGGAGAGCACCTCGCGCCCGCTCCCTCCCACTATGAGGGTGTGCGACTATTTGTGTAGCGGACTGTGTACTCGCTTTCTCGTGGTATTTTTAGTAATTACGGTCTTTACTCAGCCGGGTGACGGAGTGAAGGAGGTTGAGCAAGTGATTAGCGAGCGACAGTGTTGTACAACCTTATGGGGAATTGTTGTAATTTCCAAATTATACAGTAAAAACATGTCTAGCGAAGTTCGGAGAAAAATCAAGAGGGTAAGAAAGCAGTTCGAGGTTTTAATTAGCGGTCGCTCCCGTTTATTCATAATTCTCAAAACGTTATTTTATTTCCGGAAAAATTGTACTCAAACCCTATTATACATGAATGCTGTGAAATAAGGTCATTTACAAGTACATGATCTACATCATGACCTCACCCGTTTTTTTAAAAATTGAAAAATTTTAAAATTTATTCATTAATAACATATGAAATAAGTGAATCTCTTATTAAAGAGAAAAATCTTCAACTTTGAAATGATTTTCAAAATATGGAAATTCTCTTATTCTCTTTCGACCCAGCTTTATAAGATTTAATGATATGCCTTAGAAACCGAGCCATCAAATATAAGACTATTTAATTAACTTATTTTAAATAAGAGATAATAGATATTTTATGATATTTTTAAAATGCAAGAATACCTTTTTACATCGAGACGATTTTTTATCAAAATTTAATCGTAATCTCTGCGCCAGACGAGACTGTTAATAATTAATTATTAGACGGCTATTTTAAAGTTTTTTTAATTTTTTGCATTGAACGGTTTCATCACATAGCGGAGAGCCAGCTTAATTAAATATAATCAGATAAATTATTGACCGGGGACGAGGTAATTAAATGAACCAATGCATATTTTTTTATAAAATTTTCAGTTTTTTATTCAATGGTATATTTACCCAAACCTAATACATCCCCAATATATCTTCCGGTTACAACAAAGCTGGACGACGGCGGCGTGTAAATAGCAATTATATTCTCGTGTGGCCGTTGCACTTGGGCGAGTGCAAACAAAGGCGAATCTTTCCTTGACCCGTTCTGCGCTGCTGCGCTGCAAAAAGCTTGTTAAATTTTTCATGCACGAATATTGTGAGAGTGTGTGTGGGTGCGCGTGCGCGCCTTTTTTCCCTCTTAATAAGAACATTGAAGAAAACGCATCCCCGACGCTACTATCGCGACAGCCTGGCTGTCTCTAGAACGGCTTAGGGAAAACTTGGGTGTGCATAAGGTATATACCTGCAATGACTTAGCAGCGACTTTTTCCAGTTATTAGACATTTTACGCGTGGCACAGGTGTGCACGGGCTCAGACACCCCTATATACGCGGTGCGCGCGTACAGAGCCGTATGAGCTGCATATAAAGCATAGATGTATGTGTATGTAAGAGTGCAAAGTAAGAGTTATATTTTTTTGTGAAAAGAACCTGTTTGTCGGGTAGCGCAATCAGTACGGCGTTATCAAAAAAGGGAAGTACAGAAGCTCTTAATCGAAACTATAAAAAGCAGGTCGATCTACTTTTCATCGGCATCGATGCCGCGTGCGTCGGTTCATTACGGATATTAAGAGGTAAAAACCAGAGGGAAACCGAAGACCCTCTTATAAATCATTCTGCACACTACCTCCCGCTCACGGGCGAGGCTAACCAAATCACTCTATCTCTTGCTAAGCAACAAAAGCTTTAAGGTAATTGCCAGCGCACGCACTCTTATACATGTATACACGTCAGGGGAAAAAGTATACATATACGTACATGTGCAAGCGCTTGCGTCTTGAATGTGCATACATAGATATATATACGTACCTATACTAACGAAGCAAGCTTTAGTACTATTACTTCCCCCACTACTACTGAACTCCCGCTACTATACCACCGACTTATATACCGTAAGCGCCACTTAAACTCTAATAACCTGTATGTACATGCAAAGGCCTCTATCTCTGTCTATCTCTGTTATGAATTTCGCCATGCCCTGCACCTGTTTCATATGTCTATAGAATACGCAGTTTAGCCACACGACTATTCTGCCTATCTTTCCACCCCTTCCCCTCACGATTTTTCTGATATATGTATAAGAAACTATGTAATACGACTTCACTATAGTCACTTCTATATACGTATCTGTGCTCTATATTCGAACGATATAAATATGAAATATGTATTTATTCTACTGTTTTCAACTTTTCTATAGTTCTCTTCATTTTTTTTATTTAACACTTTTTTAACTGTATTTTTATCCTATATAGTTTAGATAGTTCTTATACAAAAATCTATGACTGTTTTTACTTTCCGACTATACAGTTTTTAGTGCGTGGTGATGAACTGTACTGTACTTGTGTTTGCAGGCCCGCAGCGCCAGTACAAGTAGCTTTAGAAGCCTGAGCCAGGTATATAACAAAAAGATTGACAGTATAATCTTATTAAACACTAGTGGCTAGAAGGAGTTACCCTTAGGAATCCCCTAGCCTAGACTTTGATACTTTAGAGCAAGGCATTTTGTCTTAGATAGACCCTTAGACTTTAAGATTTTTATTCTTCTACTCTTTTCACACTTACAATCACATTGTTTCTGCATTTTTATCAGGCTGAATATAATGCACGAGCTTTTTACATATACCTATATTCACACACGAATATACTCACCATGCTTGGAAAACGTTTTTAAGAAATTTTATCAGAGGTTCAGACGTACGTGACAAGGTAACTACAAGGTGCTACTTCAAAAAGATATTTCCATTTTGAAAAATGTGCGTACAGTTATTTTTATGATAAAAATGTAATATAATTCATGTCTGATTGGTCAGCAAGAAATTGTCATCAAATAATTGTCTAGTTTTATAATATAAATAATATCAGAATGTGAGTCAACATTACAATCCAACTCATACATCTTATGTTAAATTAGTGATTCAACTTTGGCGATTCTTCGAATCGAAAACAGATACCGAGCTGACCAATGCCGTAAAATGCAAAATACAAAGCGCTACCCGCGGCTCGTAATTCTTCTCTCGTTATACATTCTCAAAAGTCATATGTGCGCGCACGAGCACGCGCGCGAGATTTCTATCAGCGATACGCCGCGGTCATCGCGCGAAATTACAGCGCGTCGCGATAAAACTACGACTCGTATCTACGTACTATACACAATGTACGCTGGAAACGAGAACATCTCGGCGCTAGTAGAGGTGGACTACGGGGTTCGAACATGTGGAAAAAAATAGGCACAACGGGTGCATGCATGCTAGCGCCACATTACTCACTAAAACGTTCCAGAGGAAAATGATGAATGAGGCATGCTCCGGGGACACGCACCCGCGTCAAACTTCCTGACGTTTGATGCCGGTGCATTTCTTTCTGTTTTTCTTCTTTTATGTCTTTCTCTTGTAGTATAAGACGTTGCTCCAATATTTTGCTGAAAAATACTTTTCCTAGTATTTTCAAGTGTTGCAAAAGGTCCTTGGAAATTTGCAATATGTTATCAGTTTTACGATGTTACTATTTAAATCGAGTGTATTCATAAAGTATATAGTTTCAATCTAATCTATAAAGAAATTTCATTATTTGATATTGTTAGAGCAACCATTAGAGCAGTGTCTTAAGTTGCATTATTTATACACGAACTCTGGTAAACAGAATTTTGTCAGAACAAGACACGTAGCAAGGAGATTGCATGCGCGTACGATGTACACTCCTCTTAGCTCACTGTCTCACCGTCTGAATACCCATCTGCAGCTAATTATTGAAAGCTCTATAATGGAACCGTCGCTCCGATTTACCACGGCAAAATATGAAGCGATATATAGAATTTAATCAGTTCGATTTTTCGATCTCGATACCGCAATTGACTCGATGCATTACTTAACACGGAAATATTAAGCGAGACTGTTTTCGTTATAGAGCGCGAGTGAAAACAGTCTTGCACGGTCTAGGCTAGCTAGCGCTTTCTTTGACCTCCTGCGCGTACAGCGCTTAAAGATGGTTCGATATTCCACACACGGTAGTCAAATAAGTTATTTTATGCAAGACTTTGCCGCTCAAGATAATTCTGGGAGCGCGCTAAGCGAGGTTGCAAAGTTATTACTTCGGTAATACCCTTATTGATTGAGGTGACTGACAGAGCTGTAGAAAGATACTTCTGAATATACCTCTTCGTATTTACGTATAATAGAAGTTACATTAGGAATATTAACACTTTACAGTTGTATTTCACTTTTTATTAAACTAAGATATATTTTTAAATGTCACTTACAGATGATAATATGATCAAATGTATCATTTACACCTCATTTTTTGCATTTATAGTAACAAGTGCCAGTTGTCGGCGTTAAATTTTGAATTTATTCATAAAAAATTAATAACAAATCTGTCCTTAAACTATTCATTCGTTTTATTTGTTGGTATCAACAGCAGGTACGTAATATAAAAAATAGACTCATCCTAGACAACAACAAACACGAGATATTTTTCAAGTGTATAATACTGCTAAACAACAAACTTTTTTATCTAGTTCTTCGTTCTCCCTTTTCCACTTCTGAATCTTCCTTGCTCACGACATAGTTTTTCTTTTTTTTTTTTTATTGTCAAAGACTTTTTCGTAACTAAAAAGTGTGCACACGCATACAGGCAGGGTAAGTGTCCTTAAGAAAAAGAAATTCCGTGTATACAGATTAGGACCGTGCATATAAAAAGAGATGCAAGCGCGACCTCCTCTAATTTCAATGGCGCGCAAGTTTTTTACAAGCCTCTCCAAGACTTTTGTTTGAGTGAAGTCTTGTATATTACTTGAAAAATCACGCCATAATTTTGCAACACAGGAGCATGAAATACTGGATGTTGTTCTATATTTTCACTCCTACGTTATAAATTTTGTTTTCAATCTAATTACAATCAATTGGTAAACGATATTAAATGTTCAAAAACTATAATTTTTATTTAATATTATACAACATTTTCTGTAAAAACAATTATAATGAAACCTTAAAGATTGAATGATAGTATAAGTCATATATGACTCGCGTAGCAGTGAAAGTGCTAAATATACAACATATATATACAAGTAAAATCATAAATTTAACTAATTTACTAATTTTCGCTACAACAATTCGTAATAAAATTAAAACTTTTTCACGATAATCTAAACATAAGGCTATTAATTCTATTCGATACTTGAAGTGTATGAGTTCTTTTGGATGAGGAAATCAAACGATATAACATTACGATTTATATTGTGATTAATTTTATATATAAAGGCCATTTTCCGAGTGATACTAAAAAGATCCATTTATATGAAACATTCCATTTTATAACTTAATATTATTTGTATACCCCGCCCGTATCACGTGGGAATAATGAATTTGCTATGATACCAAACACCCACGCGTTCGCTCAGTATTGAATCAGAAATGAGCAGGCCCCAGTAACATCCAACTTTAACTCGATGTATCCCTCAGCCTCACTTCTACAAAGAAACCTTTATTGCGAAAATCTCCGTCCCATGATTCCCTCATCCCTTTCAACGTGTAGCCTGCTCTCCAGCTCAAAATCCACCTCATCCGACGCTCGCGCCTTCTCCTAATTAAATTATAATAGTCATTCGCGGCGTGTGCATGCAGCTGTCGGCATTAGAAATCCATCTTTTTTCAATTTAACGACGTCCAGGGGTGGAAAGCCGCTCCGTGTACATCTTTCAGGCAGTCTCATCTTTTCAGCCCCGCGGCCGCGAAATAGAGCGGTAAACGCCCGGGCAGGCCTGGTACACTCCCGTCCCATCCCTCTCTCTCACTCTCTCTCTCTCTCTCTCTCTCTCTCTCTCTCTCTCTCTCTCTCTCTCTCTCTCTCTCTCTCTCCCCCTCCCCGCGTTCACCCCGGTGCCCACTGAATTTCGCGTCTTATTAAAATTGCAATTTCTCGGCCGGGAAAGTTTTTTTTGAAATGCCGCGTTCTGAGACGAAAAACGCGCGCGCCAGCTTCCAGGAATCGCGCTAGCGCGTTATGATAAAAAGTGGATTTCTTGCGAAAGCAGTGCAAAGGTCATTCGAATATTTAAAGCGAGAGAGAGAGAGAGAGAGAGAGTGTAGATTTTTTTTAAATTGCGAGAGTTTTGATCTCCAGGGAAATTTACTGAAGGTGCCGAGGATTCCAGCGAATAGAGTTGAATATATATGTTTTTGAAAAATATATTTATTTATTACTTTTAAATTTACACATCGATGGATAAATATCTGGTATTTTATTTTATACTTCGTTGGATAAATTGAAAAAGCTTGCTGATCAACGTAATATATGTATTCTATCGCTATATTCATCTTTTAAAAATAATTTCAGAGTGTAGTATAAAATAATATTTTCTAATTAAAATTTGTTATCCATCAGAAAAGTATATAATTACTATTGTAAAAGATTCTAATTAAAAGCGCCAACGTAAGATTCATAGCAAAAACTATAGACTTGTCAATAATCCGGCTTTACGTCAGATTTTTCTGTAAGTAGTATTAAACGTCACTAGACAGACAAGCATAGATGTCTGAGCATATAATCGACGAGTCGTAATATAGGTAGAACGATGCTTCTGGTCCAATTAAAATGAAATGAGTTTGTTTTTACTTCTCATGGTATTTTGTAAAACAATTTATTGGAAAGAATTTTTTTAGCATTTTTCATAAGAGCAAAACTGTTATGGAAATAATATTTAAAGCTATATTATTGACTCGTTTAGAAGTACGACCCAGCACAGCAATAAAATTAAAGTAAAATAACATAATAAAGCTATCTGCCAAAAGCAATAATTCATCAAAGCCCCTCTTACCACTTATAATTAATGATCTAAGCCCGCAAGATAAACCTAGCGGATAGTGTCAATGCTCGCCCCGTCCCTCATCGACCACTTCTCCCGGACTTACGCGCTCTAGAGGAAACTGATCAGTCACCACTCGTCCGTGTGTGCGCGCACCCGGATCTTTTGCAACCTCAGCGCGATGATTTCGTTCTAGGCCTCATCTCCTCGAAAAAAAAGAGATAGAAGACCAAGAACGTGGCGGGAAGGAGGGCAAAAAGTAAATCACCGAAAAGTACATTGGGGTCCCCCCTCCCTCCCTTTATCACAGTGGAAGAGACATGATTGCCTCTCTGTGTCTAGATGAGGAGAAAGGGAGAAAAGTCAAGACCGCGCGCGAGTGGAGGGCGACGTTAATAGGGTGCGAGAGGAGGGAGTGAATAGGGAGTGCAGTGGTTCGCGGCCCAATTGTGTGATGAAAACTTTTCTGAGTATAGTGTTTCTTGTAAGGGGGTTTCGCGTTGCGTGTTTAGGGATTGAATTAATGAAGTTGAGGGTGGGAGGTTGTTAATAGTGCGGAGGTGACATAACAGCTGTTTCTCTTTGCGGATGAATTAATGGTACTTAATTACACGTGCACAAATTTCAGCTGAGTTTTAAAATAAGGGAAATAATTAAAAACTTTGATCTGGACCCACGTTCGCAATAAAGTAGGAGATATATGTGTT
This sequence comes from Torymus sinensis, assembly GCA_030522985.1. Classification (NCBI taxonomy): domain Eukaryota; kingdom Metazoa; phylum Arthropoda; class Insecta; order Hymenoptera; family Torymidae; genus Torymus; species Torymus sinensis. The sequence continues at coordinate 13,546 of JAPYZP010006338.1, forward strand.
AGTGGAATCTCATAATCTTTTTCATTAATTTCATAACACGTGTCTTCTCTACATACCCGCCAAATATTTCAGTTTTCATTAAATTCTGTTACATACAATCCAAATATAAGTATACAAACTCGTATGTTAAAGTGAACATTCACTAAAAATTTAAAGATTTACCAATAACTATGAAATATGGGGTTTCACATAATTCCAGCTCACTGCATTATGGGTCGAACATCGCGCGCTCATACACGCGGGAGGCTCCCATGTGCGTGTGTTCATTAGTGCCGCCGTCAGTTCAATATTGCTACATATAGGCTAAGCCTCGTTGTATTACATTTACTGTCCTCGTTACAATCGCACCGCTGTCGGTATTCTTGATTACGCGAGTTACGGCTTCGACAGACTGCATACCCGCACGCTGCCGGAACAGGGAGAGAGTTGAATTCGCAGCGTTTCAGACGCGCGCGCGTTGAATTGGATCGTTACATCGAAAGCCGCGCACAATAGTGAGAGCGTTCTTAAAAATAGAGCAGCGCAGTGGTGGAAGTGTCATGTTTTCGCGCCAAAAATACTGGCTTCCTTCTGAAACTGTATCACTAGATTGTCAGTTAAAAGAGTATGCCGTATACTTTCAACCAAAATTTTCAACGCGCAATATTGTAAAACATTTTCAGCGAAAATTTTGCTTAAATTTAAAAAGTACAAATTTCGTTTCCTCGGTTCCTAAATATCCATTTAGAACACGGGGGAATCTTTTGGTTAGTCATGCCGAGCAGAAATTTCCCCATTCCCTCGGGTATCCTTCGTTTCACTGGAAATGGCGAGTAAGTGCTTCTTAAATTTATCTTCTTCATCGTCCTATAGTATTCACCCTGTGCAGTATAGCGAATACAGAATTGAATAGTGCATACTTGCAAAAATAATGCTAAAGCATCATATTGGAATGAGTTAATCTAAGCATTTTATTTGATACTATAGGAGTAACTATTAGAGGATATCAAATGAATTAGAATTTCTGCAAAAGTGTTCAATTTAATACACAAACACGCATGGACATTTTCAACAATAGAGTACTTCGACTCTAAATAAATTGAAACATGCTTCTAAAATGTTTTCTCGGAAACAATTTTTTCAGCCATCACAAAACTTCCTCTGTGAGGGAGCAATATAATAATGTTCATTATTACATTAAATGCCTGTATATAAAAACCATACAAGTACCATATTACAATTTATTAAGCATTTCTTCCAGTCGCTTACGTTGTGAAACCAATTCAACCTGCAACAAAAGACCAAACCTCCCTTAAGACCGACCGCAGCAGCTCGCAATTCCCAGTGCCCCTTCTACCTTAAGCAAATTACTGCCCCGTCCTATTTCTCACTCACTTGAAAAGAAATCACGCCGTTTGAAAATCCAAGAAAGGAAGGGGGGGGGGGGAAATCTCAATGTCACGATATACGTTCTCAAGAATGCAAGTCTCACGGGTCGAGCGAGCGAGCGAGCGAGTCATATAGTTGGGGGTTGAGGTTAGGGGTCGGAGACGGGGTGGAGGTCGATCGATGCCCCAGGTGCACGCGGCAACAGTGGCGGCTCTCGACACAGACGAAGACGACGTCGCTCCGCCCGCTTAATTATTAATCCGTTACGGTCGCGGCTCGCACCTCCGATCGGCCTTGTAATATACGTCCCTCTATCTATAGCGCGCGTTCTCGCGTTAAGTGCACTGACACGCTAGCGAAAAAACCGCGACGCTCTACATTTCCTTCAATTCTCAGTTACAAGCCGCTGAGAGCTCGTGACCAGTGACATCAGCTTCATTTTCAGATGGGACGTGTGTCTGATACCGCGGTGAATTTTTAATCAAGCGGTTTCCAGGCTAAGCGTTTTATACTTCCGTCACTTCGAATTGATTCTATAATCTAATTTTTATTTGATTTAGGGATATAATTAAAATTTTCATAATTATTATATCAAGAATATAATTATTATACATTATGAAGATTATTATTATAATTATCAAGAATAATTACTATCATAGTACAAGCGACGTCAATTTTTAAGTTAGAATGAAATTATAAATTTCTGTGAATCTAATTTAAACTACGATTTCAATATTATGTTGAATTTACCTTCACTCAAATAGATACAATATCAAAAATATTTTTTATTTTTTAATATTTTTCAAACAATATCAATATTTATAAAAAAAATTCAAAGTAAACAATTCTTTACTACTTATACAAAAGTAATGTTGATCCTATTTATACTGTATTCACTTACGACACTGTTGTGTTTTGTCTGGCTACGTTGAATATGCAAAAAAATTCTTTTCTTAGAATCTTACTTTTTATATTTCCAGAAATTATTATTCATTATTTCAAATACGATGATTTTTACAATCGTAAAAATATTTTTATAAGTAATATGTTGAAGAATGTTGTAGTTGAAAATAGTTCAACAAATGGGAAATGTAAAGACTAGGTCACGAAGAATCACTTTCAGTTTGACTTTGTGCCGGTTTACCTTGACGGCATGTAGAGATATTATTATATGTTGCAGGCCACTTTTTATTTTACGTACACTCAAGTATTTTTATCCAATAGCGCAAACACTCTTTTTCTTCTCTCCGAAAAGTCTAATTTCATTAAAATTCTCGTGCTACATCGATTTTTCTATAGTTCCCTGAAAAATTGAAAAAGTTACGCAGAGCCGCAAGAACCAAAAAGATGCTTTGACGTCCTATAGATTGCACGAGGAATTGCAAAGTGAAAAATGTTCATTTTTCTCATGAAAAAAAAAAGAATAAAAAAATGGAAACGCGCAAAAAGAGTTCGCGTAGAAAGTTTGCACAAGAGAAAGAGAAAGGAGAAAACTCGGCAATGTATTGACACCCTTGCAACGGGCTCATATATCAGAAACGTAGCGCGGAGCGCTTCGCGAATGAATTTATTTGGCCGAGTGCGCGAAAACAGGTCAAAAGCAAAGCGTTCGGCGGCCACGAGTGCGCTCTGGAAAATCAAGAAAATTGAGCTCGATCGACGACGGGAAATGATTATTTCGATTGAGATGGATGTCGGCGCCGAATCTACTATACGCCTCACGGCAAATACTCACACACGGATTTTTCCGACTAAAAGCTACAGTTTTTTTTCCGATAAAAGCGAAAAGAATTCCTCATCGATGGAAAATCCTGGGCTTCTTTGAATCGCATGCTTCTTCGGCGCATTACATTCTGACTTGCCAAGCGAGAGAGCGTTGAATTTATCGTACAAACTTCGCGAGCGTCGCTGTACGATATAACAGACGATTTAATTGAAAAATCGTTGTTGCGTGAGCGGATGAAAAATCTACTCGTCGCATCGAACGTAGCCCAACGCCGACGTCGACGATGGCGGAGAGTCAGAGTATAAATTTTCAAGGATGGTCTTGCAGTCAGTACCTTATTGATCCTGTCTAAGCGGTTTTCCGGGAGACTCGCCCGCTCGCCTGCTCGTTCGCTCACTCGCACAGGCGATCAGATATAAAACTTTGCTCGAACCTCACCCAGATGCAGAGAGTGAGAGAGCAGAAAGAGACAGAGAGAGGGAGAGAGAGAGAAAAGAGGGAAAGAACGATAGAGGTTCAACCTAGCTAGGAAAATACCGGGTCCAAAAGTTTTAAATTGTAAGTGAGGCAAATAGAAAAAGCAAAGTTTTGAGAAGAGGAGAAAAGCTACTTTAATAATATTATATTTAAAAAAGTATGCATTACCATAATTTTCTGAAAAGTTCTTGTGGCGATTAAAATTTGTAAAATATTATTTATTTGTCAACAAAATTAAATTAAAAGTTTATATTCTCTGATTATAACTTTATAAGAATATTTAAGTCTAAAATAATTATCGTTCATGACTAGCTTCTAAATATTTTATACTTGGTAAGTGAAAAAATGATAAGTGAATGCCAAGAGAAAAGAATACTTTACCGTACAATAAACGTTTTATAGCCATTACCCTATATTTTATTCTATCAAGTAATAAAAGGATTGTATGTGAAATATTTATTACCACGTGCGAAAGAAAAATCCCACGCTTAGATAGAAGGTTACAGAAGGCTGTCGTAAAATGTGTGGTCATTCTCATAAACTGATACATCAAGAAAATATAGTTCACTCCATAGAGCTCCATTTTACATTGCCTTTATTATCATAATAGTTTTTCTTAAATAATTTTATGAAAACATCTTAGGCCGAAACCCGTCTCTAATTGTACTGCTCAAGTATGCCCGATATTTTTACCACCATTGTAAGGCGTGAAACATAATAGAATTTTATTTTATTTTTTCTAAGAAATGCACTTTCGTAAAAGCTGCATATCTCATGCATTTTTTTCAAATATCTTAGAAGGGGTGAAATAGGTCTTAAAACTGAGTAAAATTTAAAAATTCGTTGATATTCAGCAGTATAAAAATAACCTTTAAAAAGAATGATTTCAAAGTCAGGATTATAAAGAAATTTTTAGTAGTGCATAATGCAATTTGATCATTTCATTTAAAAGAACAATAACATACTTCAATTCCAAAATGATGGTGTTATGTGCATACACGAATTGCTCGATTTCAGATAGATTCGGCACTTTATCGATTCACCTTTACCAAAACCTATTCGATCAAAATCAAAGTCATTACTCCTAAAAAGATAGTTAACAGCCTTACGCTCTTTGTGCCTCGCTAAGGAAATTCACACAAATTAAAACTTTCTTAAATACCCTCTCACTCTAAAGGGGTGAATCTAGTACGAAAATCTCGCCTTATACCCCTTCAGCATTACGTCAGTCTCAAATATAGTCAGCCGATCGGGCAATTTCATTGCTCGCGACATATACACTCACGCATACACAGACCTATGCGCATACACAAATACACACACGACCTACTTTTTTGCTCTCTTGTTTATGGAAGGCGCAAAGGGGTGGGGCAGAAGAGAGGAAGTTGCGGCCCAGGATTATCGGGAGAAAACAACGCGTGCGCGTGGAGGATTATTGCCGTGAAGGCGAAGCACTTCGCGCTTGGTACACATATATACACAGTGAAAGGGTAGGGTGGGAGGGGGGAGGGGGTGAACTGCGCCCGAACAGTCCACGCGTCGCGCAGCGTTTGCTGTTTTACTCTCCACGGAGTTCGCGCGGAGAAGAGAAAATGGAGATATAGAGTCCAGGCCAGGCTGTGAGCTACGGTGCTTCACTCGCAATGATCTGCATGTAAATTGTTGGATATTTTACATTAACTGCAATTTCTGACGCGGTTTAGTTGTCGTGAGTGTAATATACCTGCTTAAAATATGAAAATAGAATTTGAATGAGATTATATCAGTATTGCTATTTATTGAAATAATTAATTTGTGAACAATGAAATTTCGAAAGCTTTTGAGATAAATTATGTTGTTAAAGGAGTATTAAGAGAAAAATTATATACTGGATAAATTGAGTGCCTTTGTAAGCACTTCCAGGTATAAATTATCACCACAACACCTAATAATAAACTCGCACTCGCAAGTTCATAAGAAAATAAGCATTTTCATATTTCACAATAATTGCTAGCGTGTCCCTTACCAATTCAAACTCCACTTCGTGTTCTCGCCTTAATACCACATTCACGCTATATAAACCACTACTCTCGTGATCTAGCCCCGCTTCTCCGCCTCCATTACCATCGCATTAATGCAGCCCAGCGAAATACAAAAATGTATCTGGAAAAATATCCGCAGATTAATCCGGCCGGGAGAGTATAAACCGCGAAAACATAACATATACCAGCGTTTCCCTCCTGGGAGACTAAGACACAAACCGCAGTTCCAAGACAGTAGGAGGCGGGCTCCGGGTACAATAATGCAGGAACGATATACACCGGGGTGGCCGTTTATGTCCCGGCCATAGATCGTTTTCCGGTTAGATACGTCGCCTCTCGCGTGCAGAGGATAAAGCTGCTCAGGGGGAGATTAAAGCAGCGACCGCAAGCTTACCCTTCGTCCAACGGCATTATATATAATGCGTGCGTGCATGTGTGTAGGAGCTGATGCTGATGCACGCGCATAGTAGCTCAGAGTCTCGCTATATAGTCCCCGCGTCTTCATTATATCAAGGGAGCGATATTCGCTTCTCTTCCTCCGGTAATTTTTTCTGTTTAACAAAATGTTAACCCGCGAGGTTGTGCAGTGGTGACAGGTGATGGATCAGAAACAAGGTGAAAGCGATTCATTGTGGATGGACTTGAAAATGTGGTATAGGCTATTCCTGTATGCATATATTTATGGGGATGTCAGAGGACAAACAATGGACTCTACCCTATCAAGTTACTTATTCATAAAAGAATACATTCTTTATATGTCAAGAGACACTTAATATTATCAATGATGCACAAAGGATTAATAATAAAAGGATTTGCACTGAATTTTTTACATATTATTGTCGCTCTGTATTTAATACTATAGATTTGACCTCACGATTCTAAGGTATCTTCGTCGTCTGTTTCAGTGACT
>JAPYZP010006341.1:0-18303 GCA_030522985.1 Torymus sinensis
TGTTTGAAAAAAAAAATTTTATTATTGAAATTTTTTATCATTTATTTTTACAATTTCAATTGGTTAAAAGGAATTGAAAAATTATTTTGAGGAAGCTAACTGCCAAAGAATTGGCAGCGGTTTTTAGACATGATGCTATAGAAAACCTCTGGGATAAAATCTCTAGAAAATCTCTCGGATAAAATCTCTAGAAAATCTCTCGGACAAAATGTCTAGAAAATCTCTCGGATAAAATCTCTAGAAAACCTCTCGGATAAAATCTCTAGAAAATCTTCGGACGGGTAGCGACGGAAACAAGCGTGACACTTTTCTCACTATTATCTTTGCTCCTTAAGCACATGCGAGAAAGTTAAAGAATTATTTATTCTTAAGAACATCAGTACGGATTAAAGTATTATTATTATTATACATTATTGCTCGAGTATTTTAGGATAAAAAAAATTTTTTTTTTTTACATATTTTGATTATGCAATAAGAAAAATATTTAAACAAGTACACTAAAGTAAGAGCAATGGCTGCAAGACGTGAAAATAGGGCCCGTATACGGCATATACGGAGGTCTATCTAGATGTAGCTAACCGGCATCGTTGATCTTTCATTTTCACACAAACGCAACGGATGTGAGGCATGTGAAAAAATCTATATTTAACTAGAAAGATTATTAAATTTGATTATCAAATGATATGTCTGTAAAGTTATATAGGAAAATCACAGATTAGTGATAAAGAGATTAAAGAGAAAAAAAAACCTAAAAGTATTGCTGACTATATTCCCCTAAACTGTTCAGGGTAATATTTTTTCGGTTAAGGAATCCTTCCGTAAACGGATGAATCTAGTTTCAGGATCGGAAGGAGCCTTTAAAAAATTGAAGCCAGAGCCATGTGCTGCGAGTCCACATATTGGCCACACGCCAACCACCGCAAGTTGTCCTACGCCCGCACGACGACGACATAGGACAACTTTTACGCAGGTAACATACTTGAGGATCGTTTGAGCTTTTTTGTTTGATTTCATATCAAAACACGACACAAACCCGTAATCCTCCGCAATTTGTTTCATAGCACACTATTCTTAAATTTCAGGAGCAACTGGGCGAGCTGGAATCGGCATTCGCCAAATCGCACTATCCCGACATTTATTGCAGGGAAGAGTTAGCGAGAACTACGAAATTAAATGAAGCACGGATTCAGGTTAGTAATTTTTTCATAGCATACAAAAAGAAATCATTATATTTGTATTTTATGCAAATGATTTAACACTTCGTGCATATAAGAAATCCAGCAATCCTCTATATAAATCAAAGAAAAGTAATTTAAGTGATTCCAAGGATCGTTGAATTCAAATCTAAAGTAAGATTTTGGACATTCAAAATGTCAGATTCAATATGGCGTACCGTTTTTTAAAAAGTTGAAAATTTTGAAAAACAAAATACAACGGTATTTCATTTAAAACTTTGACTACAAATTGTTTTTAGAAGTTTTCGATAAAATGCTTATAAGTTATCAAGTTAAATTTTGGTCTCATAGTCGGTGTCTTTTTAGATGTTACTCTCTGGGCTAATTTTCATTAGTTAGACTTTTTATATTATTCTGTTCGAGAGTTATTTTACTGATCTAAGTACCTATTAATGTTAAAACATAAATAACTGAAAATAACAATGATAGTATCACTTTAATTTGCCCTTTAGAACTTATCACAAATACATAGCATGCATTTTCGACTTTTATATAATGAGACCTCCTATTTTAAGGTAGCATCAGCAATGGGTATCATACCAAGCGGGGGAACCTGGTGGTCCCAATAAAATAGTGATGCTAATTTTCTGCAAAGTTTACTTACAAATATGTAAAATCACTTCACAATGATTAGTGGAATAAAAACATTAATATTAAAGTTAATCAAACAACAGTTTTCAGCATAATTTTCAGGATTTATTTTCGTATATGAATCTACGTGAAATAAGCTATAACTTCATAGTTTTGTTTTCAAGAATTAGTATTTTAGAAATGAGTAAGACCGCTAGACGTTGTCGGGGAACAATAGTTCCATAAGGACTATGTAAATATAGTCTAATTTTTGTATGACTTTCTAGTATTTTAGAAAATTCGCTGATGGCACCTTAAGCTATACTTAAAGATTTATTTGTTTAGAAAATTTTCAATAAAATGTTAATTTACTTGAAGATTGTTATTCTTATGTACGTGGAAATTATTCAATAAATCGTGAAAAAATAAGCGACGAGCGGGACACGAACTCACGAACCCGCGGTTTGTAGTTTAGCGCTCAACCACGGAGCTAACGTTGCAATGACGAGTGCTAAGCGAGCTAAGTAGTTATTCTTTTGCTGAGCCAGTGGTCTCGTCTGATACGTTGTCCAAACATCGACGGAAAACTCCGTGACAATATTTGGTTGATGATGGAGCTTTGTTGCTAATGGCCAATTTTCTATCAGGGTTTTTTTTAAATAAATGAAATAACATTTATTTTAAAAAAACGACGTTTCGGACACTTTTCTGTGTCTCTCTTCAGGTACTAATAGAACAATAAAAAATACAAAATAACTTTTTAATACACTATGTTCAACGCAACACTTAAAATTTCTTTTTATTAAGTAAATATAATAAGGTTTAAACAATTCAATAGATCGAGCGAATGACACTTACATTTAATTTATTCAGTCAAACTTCTTGATATATATACAAACTTTGTAAATTCGAGCTGTTATATCAGAAAAGCACGTTTGGTGGAAGATATAACATCTATTATCTTATATACTGTATATTTTGATAAATATCGTCATTGGTACGACATCCACTATTACGTGTTGCAGTAATACCTAGCACTACGTCGCCGCACCTGTTTCGTATCCATATTTACGCTCATTTACGCACACACACGTACACTGGCAGCAGATGAGTATATAAATACCGAAATTTTTAATTAAAAACTATTGCCGAAGCGGATTGTCTCTCGCAAATACGACTACTTGACTGAATAAATTAAATGTAAGTATGCTTCTCTCGATCTATTGAATTGTTTAAACCTCATTATTTATTTTGTTAAAAGAAATTGTATATTTAAAAAAAAATCGTCTTAACTTTAAGTGTTACGTTGAACATATTGTATTCAAAATGTATTATGTATTTTTTATTGTTCAATATAGTACCTGTAGAGGGACACAAAAAAAGTGTCCGAAACGGCGTTTTTTAAAATAAATGTTATATATATATAATAATGAAATATAATACTGCAAGATTTTCTTTTATAAATGTTTAGAAAAGTAGTTAATTACTTGTCAGTAAAATACATGAAAAGAGAATAAACTTTCAGGGATGACGAAATTCGTGAAAGCTTGCGAAATTTCAGTTGCGGTACATATTAAAGTAGCTGGCGCACCTGGTGCGCGCTACCGTTTCGGTCTTTTGATATATAATTCAAAAGTGTTGTTTGCGTTAAAAGCCCAGGAACCGCCGAGAATTAACCCTGTTAAACTGGCATGCCAAGTAAAACGCGGTTTGCTTTTATTCGCCAGTTATAAGCTATGCACAAAGTATCCGACGTGAATTTGCTATACCACTAAAGATATTTTCATTTCAAAACTCGACCGTTTTCGAATCATATTTCAAAATATATAAAAGTACAACCTTTTCATATTCAACTTTGAGAGACACCGTATAGTTATAAATAATTTAATAATTAAAAATTATTACTTATATCGACTGTAGTATACTATTTGCTGATAAGAATTTTTACATCGGTCTTACAGTCTTATAAATTCAATTACTTAATATTAATGGCAATCAGATTGCTCTTGTTTATAATCACCCCCGTAGAATCTGAAATAAAAACTTATTTAAACCTGAAAAAATATTGTTAGCAAAGGCTCCTTTTCAGGGACTTATCAGTAAATATAAATAATTTAAAATTTATAAATTCGTTTTTTCTTAAAGAATGAAATCTTTATTAATATGAATGACACAAGCTAATAATATTGAAAAACAATGATAATACAACTACGTAATAGAATATTGAAATACTTGCCGTATTAAATGAAAAATTCGTTTGGTAAAAATTAAGTGTTTAAGTATCGCTTCGTTCGGTCAGTAAACCCAATCGCGGGAATAATTTGCTACTTTAGTCCCGTGTTGTATATAGAACTTAATTCAAAACTCAACTGCGGCCACTTTGTTGACTTGCAAAAGTGCGGGACTACATGAGACAACGTTTTTAATATGCCCCAGTGCTGGCGGTAGCGACTACGGTGATGCCATTTGTGCACTGTTCTTATAACTTTTTCTTTCATTGTATTTAAGTCTCATAATTTTATTAGTTTTATGTCAAAAGTATTAAATATGTGAAAATACACAAAATTTTACTTTGTCAAAAGATCAAAAAATTTACAGGGAATAATGTATTAAAGGGAAAAAAATGTTACTTTTGTTCCGCTTTTCGGGTAACAAAAAGTGGCCATTATAGTGGAGTCGTGAATAAAGTACTTTTTCTCTATCCCATGGGGAAAAAGCACGTACTTACTTCCGCCGTACGCTTACGCTAGAAAAAGTAGCAGTTTTACCCACTGCTGAACCGCCTGAAACAGTTGCGGCGACACAGTTGACGCGCGCGAGCGAAAGTGGTAACTTCGGCCCACTTATAGGCAAATAGTACATTTCTAAACGGGGGCGGAAGGTGATTATTTAGCTTATCTGACGTTTTTCGCACGAGCGAAGCGAGTGAGAAAAGTCACATGAGCTAAAAATCGTCTTACGCACCAGTTTTGAACCGTATTTTATACCACGAGAGCCGAATAATCATATTAAAGTTACGATTTTGAGGTTAGAGTGGTGTAAAATAGTATATTATATACCTTATACACTCTTACACAAATTCTTGTGTAAAATTTTTATACAATGTTTGTGTAAGTGATTTAGACAAATTTTTGTGTAAAATAGGGAAATTCATACTTTATGCTAAATTTGTGTAAAATAGGGATACAATTTTTAAGAGTGTTTGGTTATCGCTGCTGCCTAACCAAAACCTTTTCCGTGTAGTACGCCGGATACAACGCGCATGCTTTTACCAAGGTGGTACCATTTCCTAACCGAAAAAGTTCAACGCACATATGTGTATACAAAAATCTGCTTGCTCATGTATTTTCGATGCCCGGCGCAACCAGTAGCACTCGCTACCCAGCGATGCCAATAGGTGGAGAATTCTCCAATACTCTTTCATGGCTTAGATTGGCAGTAGCGCATAAAAGCACTTCTCGTCATTTGTTAAACCATGTCCGGGTGAGTTAACAACCATGTTGTTAACTCACACGGGAGGAAAATGGAACTTCCGCACGTACGTGAAATGACGGCCGAAGCGAAGTCGAGATGTAAGAAAATATACCATTTTCATGCACATGTTGAAAAAAGTTAGCTATACGATTTTGCCATTTTTCAGGCAATAAGTGGATGCCATTATAAAAAAAAATTCTTCTTTTTTTGAAGCGATCCACTCATCAACCCAATTTTTTATATCTTCATAAGCAGTGAAGTGCTGCTCCGAAAGACTATGTTGTAGGCATCCAAGTAGTTCTAACATTTCTTTGACCGATTTTGCTATATGAGAGCGAGCATTGTCATGTTGAAGAATAACTTTGTCATTCCTTTTGGCATATTCTCGATAGCGACAGCAGTGATGGTTTCATTTAAATTCAGCAACTTGCAGTAGTCTATTACACCTTTTTGATCCCACCAAATACTCAACATGACCTTACTTCCATGTACATCCCGTTTTGTACCAAATACTCAACATGACCTTACTTCTATGTACCCACGATTTCTTCCTTTATGGATTCATTTTTCATCACCAGTAACGATTCGATGTAAAAATGACTTCCTCTTCAGTCTTTGAGGCAGCAATTCGCACATTGTTAAACGTCTTTCAACGTCTCTGGCTTCCAAAACATGTGACACCCAGTAGTCTTCCTTACGAATAAATCCTATTGCTTTTAAACGTTTGCTAACAATTGATTCGTCAACATTTACTACCCGCTCACCGCGCACCTCCTCGTGCAGCCCACGAACTAGGTGTTTTGTTTACGTTTCCGCTTATTTCTTTCCCAAATGCACGATAAGCGACCAAGACCCGTCTGCGTTTTTATTCTTTGATTATTTTTCTATTGAAATAAAGGTTTTTTAACTTTATTTCTGCATTTTCAAGAATTATTTTCTAAACAAAATACGTGATGAAAAATACTGAAAAAATTCATGTAATCTTCTTTTGTGTTAAGGAATAACATATACAAATTTTAAATTGTTCCCTGCTTTTATGCTAGAGGTAGGAGAGATTCAAATTTCAAATTTTGTTGGGGCGCCAGAGTTTCTTTGTCTGTCACGCCGTAGTCACCGTCTTTTAACCGCTGAAACCATTCTCTACAACTTCTTTTAGATAAAGCGTTATGAGTATAAACTTCCACGAGTAAACGATTTCCAACTCGTCGGCTGAGAGAAAAAAGACGCCAACTCGTTATTTCGGTAAGAAAAGTGCCAACTCGTTATTTCGGTAAGAATAGTTATACCAACTCGTTATTTCGGTAAGAAAAATGCCAACTCGTCTTAACGTTAATATCTTACCATTTAAAAAAACTCATATAGATAAGTGTGCCGCGCACAGTAAGAATACAATAAAGAGTGATGGTATGATTTTCGAAATTCACCTTGATTTTATCTTTTTTGCTTCAACTTTGTCAACAATCTTTTAATAAAGTCAATCGTGGAGTAGCGAATTCTACACACCATAATCTATAAAATAATACAAGAATGGAATGTGTGCCTCTAATAGAAACAAAATTATAAGCAGTTGAAATTCGGTTGCTGAAAAGAAACTACAACAAAAAAATCACTATTTTAACTGGCACAATTATTTGTTAATGATTATCGGATTCTGAATAATAGTGAACTGCACTTATTGGTATGAGTAATGTTACTGTCACAACATTAACAATATATATATATATATATATATATTAGTAGAATTGTATATATATATATATAATTGTATATATATATATATACAATTCTACCAAAATAGCCAAAAAAGGGTAAAAAAAAAAAATTTTTTTTGGGGCACACCTACCACACCAGATTTTTTCGGTTTTTTGGGGGGTCCCAGAACATTGACGAAAAGTAGTCATTGATGATGAACCAATAACAAGCTATTGAAGAGGCCAAACCAAATTCCACAAAAAATCGATTAAAGTTGAAGAATAGAGTTTCGCTTGAAATATACGTGTATGAAAGTGGCTCTTTGCGCTCGGAGTGTCAAAAGATACTATTACTGAATGGAAGTATATTTTATATACGTTCAAAACGTTTTTCCATAGTTTATACTTTGAGAAACCACCATCACCTATTAACGAGCTGTAAAAATGAGTCACCACAGTTTTTTCGTATGTTTTACAACTAAAAAAAAAAAATTATATTGATTACGAAGATGTGCCCCCAAATTTTTTAAAACTTTGTCGATTCGTCGAAATTAAAAAGTTCTAGAGATATGTCGTCTCATATGAATGATTACCTTAAAATAAATAGACCCTCGTCATCTGAGATAAGTCAGGATATTTCTAATGAACGTTTGTTTTTCAAGAATATAAGTTTGAGGGAAATAAGGGCGTCTATATAGGCGGAAGCATTAAGCTCGGAGGTCGAGTTAATATTTGTTGGAGAAGGCGCGAAAGTGCGCGGATGTTTATCCGCTGGTGCGTTCTAACATCGTAATATCCAATCCAAGAGGCGGTTAAGTCTGGGCGCGAGGGTGGCGTGGCTGCGAAGGTCGAGAAAATTCGAGGCTTTCTCCCTCCCTCTGCTCGCGTAGCGAGTCTCTCTTCTTAACCCTCCTCCTGCCGCTGTTGCTGCTGTTGCTGCTGCTGCTGCTGCTGCTGCTGGTGCTTTGACGGAGGTATTCTATTCCTAGCCGACTGCCGAGTCGACGTGGCGGAGGGTCGCGACGGGGCCGAAGGGTCGGGAAGGGAGCGGCTGCTGCCTCGAGGACGGTAAACTTGAGACGTGTCAGAGCCTCGGTCCTGCCACTGCTGCTGCTCCCGCGGCGAGCTACGCACCGGAGACTGCCATTATATCTGAGCCGCCATTTTAAATTGAATTTTCTCTCCACCCTAGATAGATCTGAAACAACTCAGCCCTGAGCGCGCCGCGCCCCGAACTCTCTAGCTCCCATCTCCCGCGCTCACCCCAGCGCGCCGGCGACTTTCTCTCCCTTCTTCTTTCGGCCCCTCGCTCTTTCGTCTCACGCCTCTCCGCCCTCATCCCTCTTCGCGTACGGGGATTCGGAAATTCGCGAAACTCTTTTCTCCCTTCACTACTTCCAAGATATTTTTATTTATTATATAATATACACACACACACACACACACACACACACCCACACACACACACACACTTTTGTACGTAAATGTATCTTTTCTGTTTAGAATTTCTGGGTTCTTCATTTTAAATAAAAACCGGTAAAGAGTATTAAAAGTTCTTTCGTACGGAGATTATTATAGAGAATTGATGGATTACAATTTTCATCGCTATTTTTAGCAAGGCATGTAGAAAAGGAAAGAAAAGTGCCGAAGTGAATAAACATGAGTCTTCGATATACTTTTTCTCAACTCAGGCATGAAATACGGCCTTTTTCACGTGGGAAAGTAGGAGAGAAAATTTCGCATTTCGACCGTATTTTGTAAAAGTGTAAAAATATCTATTTCTCACCTAAAACAGGTGAGAAATGAAAAACTAGTGAGAAATGAAAATTTATCACCTACAATTTATCACCTAATTGTGCGTTGTGTACGACTCGAAATGCCTAATCCTCTCTCCGACTCACACAAGTAAAAAAGGCCCTCATGCCTTCATTTAAAAAAATACGGTGTGTAACACGGGAAAAAAAGCTATTTCAGACTCGGGTGAGGTGTCTTCAGCACTCGTTTCTGTGTGCTGAACCTCTCACCCTCGCTAGAAATAGCTCATTTTCTCCCCTTGTTGCACAATGTATTATATTAAAATTTTTCGAATATACAAGAAAAGAAGCACGCCTACTATCTCAATTCGCTATACAAAGTATCATCTTCAGCATCCACGTTACACGAACACTTTTCACTATTCAACACATATTTACAACGGAATAAAATAATTTATATTCGTTATTCCAGCACAGGATTAGTAAAGAATAAGAAGAATTATATATATATGAAGACTTATTTTTGATATTACACTTTTTACAGAAAATACCTCAAAAAAATTGTCAAGTGTTCAATTATTTGAAAAAAATCATTTATTCAATTTAAAATTCGGCCATTTTTCTCATAGGTCTCTGCTTCCACTTATCCAAAAGCATAAACGACGAATATCGGCAGTTTAGAAATATGAAAAATATACTTTATAAGTCGTATTCAATTCTTCGAGGATGATCACTAAATTTTTATGCAAGTGCTTTTAGCGAGTCGCCGGCCGTCGTGCCCAGTGATTTAACTATATAGCTAAAACTAAATTTTCCAACATTTTTTAATGTACTTGTATTTTGTGCCCACAAAATATGGCGTAAATGCGCTCTTTACACCTACAATGACTAAAAAAATGTTTGTATCATGCGGGCGTAAAGTTTCACACCCTCGCAGCCCTCGGCGAAGCTCTCGCGACGATCAACACTCATAGTGTGAAACGCTATTTTACGCGCTGGATACAATAGTATATTATGACACTGTTGTGGGAGGTGATTTTCTATCTTGCTCGAGGTTTTTCGCACGAGCGAAGCGAGTGAGAAAATCGAGCAAGGTAAGAAAAGTCACATCTATCGTGCGCTGAGCAGTCCATTATTGCACGGTGAGGTTAGCGCGCGAGCGTGCGAGTGCGTGACAGCGGGCTTAGATTAGGATGTGCTATAAAATATTGTACGATACATATGCCTTAAGTAGCCCATTACACTGCGTGATAGGACCGCGTGATAGCTACTAACTTCACGCCGTGCAATAATGGGCTACTTAAGGCACATGTATCGTAATGTACTATTTTGTCTTAAGATGCGCAGAATTCCGTGCCCACTGACAGACAGCAGAGATCGGATTCCGCACTCGGAAGATCAAAAATAGTACATGCAGCATGGGCGCTCAGGGGATTTCTGGCACCGTGCATGGGTATGGCGCCCTGGCTCCACGGTGGGAAATCGTGAGCGGTAAACGCGCATCACCTTGTGTATAATATGAAGTAATAACTCGACGCGTGTTACATGAACTAACTTCATGTGACCGCAAGGAGCGAATTCCATGCTCCGCTCTCTGCTCATTTCGTTCGGGACTTGATGCCAGAATTTCAGCAGTGCCTTGCCTTTTGAGGTAAAGAGTGGGGGTACCCATGGGGGCCTAAGTACTACCTCGACCGAACGATAAGAGCTCATGAGTTTTGGGTATCACTGTCGAGCACTGCGAGCATTGGGCTTTAGATGCCAGAAACGCACATGTTCGGGACTTATAGTATCATGACGTTAATTCGACACCCGGCTCATGCGCGTACGTTATAAGTAGTAGTTTCTCACCGTGCTCGCTCGAGTGACATGCTCCCACTCGCGACAGAATCCCGTATTTCGCGCCCTTGGTACATTATCTACTGTTTTGATGGTCGAATTTAAATAATTTCAACATATCTTGTAACAATTGTCGATCATTTTTCTATAACTTTCCAAACATTTTTTAGCGGGCCAAAAATGTTGGAAAACGCCCGCTGACGACTTTTTTCGCCCACCGGTCTAAAAGCGCTCACTTAAAGCGATGTGAGCCCTCCCCTGTAGTAACCGACGATTGCAGGGACCTGTTCTCGCGTTCAATTTTGAATTTTGAGGAAAAATCTCTTTGACCCCTTGTAGATTCGATAATGAACTACAGCGCATCAGAGCGATGTTTTCTTAATATTCAAAACTAATGGGAAAATCGTGCTTGTGTTACAAAAAGGTATTTTTATTATATAATAAATATTCACGACTCCTAAACTATAATCGCTACTTTTTTTATCCGAAATCCTGGGACAAACGTATAGCATTTTTATTTCCCTATAATACATTATTCCCTCTTTAGTGGGAATAATGGATATTATTATTATCTGTCAATTTTCTTCTCTTTTGACTAACAAGGAGGGTCCACACCCCGCGGGAAACGGATTTTCCTGGGCATTTGAGAGTCGATTTCTGGTGCATAAAAATGAAGCCCAGTGTTCATTCTTTCATCTCATAGGCCCTTTTTCTTGAGATATGGGCAATCTCTTCTGAAAGATTATAAAAGTAGACACTAAAAGCTAAAATTGAAGCCCTGATTCGTTAAAAAATATTAATTTTCTAGGAAGTTACAAGCAATCAAAGATAACGTATGAAAATGGTTAAAAATACGTTCCATTTAATCGCATAACATGAAGAAAAATTTTAACCATTTTCGTACGCTATCTTTAATTGCTTGTAACTTCCTAAAAAATTAATATTTTTTAACGAATCAGGGCTTAAATTCTAGCTTTTAATGTCTACTTTTATAATCGTATATTTGAGAAGAGATTTCCCATATCTCAAGAAAAAGGGCCGTGAGATGAAAGTATGAAGACTGGGCTTCATTGTTATGCACCAGAAATCCTTGTAAGTAAAATTTTTTGTATTTTCACATTTTTCATCCATTTGACTAAAACTAATAAAATTATGAGACTTGAATGCAGTGATAGAAAAACTTATTATAAGAACAGCTAACAAATGACACCAACGAAGTAAAAACGTTGTCTCATTATGTAGTCCGCACTTTTTCAAAAGTCAACAAAGTGGCCACAGTCTGTCATGACTACTTGACTAATCGCTACACGATAATATAGCCTGAAGAGGTCGACAAACCCGTCGACGAAACGTCGTACTTAACTACATAACATCTTGGTAGTTACGAATTTTAACGCCCACTCCCAACGGATCTAGTCTGAATTGACTCAATTATTTCTAATATATATATATATATATGCTATCCCTTGCATTTCTCGCTGTTTTCAACAAGGTAATAGTGTTCCTGGATCTGTGTCTGGGCGATAATTGCCACGCAGTGAAAAAAAGTTTCGAACTGCCTAAATAATCTCTGATCGAAATAACCTAAGTTCTTGTGGTGAAACGCTTTTTCCGATCATCCCCTTTCATTTAATGGAATGATCATAATCTCAAGATTTTCTGACTTAATTTCTGAAGTGATTTGCTCTTGTATTACTAAAAAATATTTACTTGCAACAGTTGCAACAGATAGTTTATCAGGGCGTTAACAATAAATAGCGGTAAAAAATGTTGTTTACATACTGTTTCAGAAGATATTTAGTAATAGTATAATATATTATATAATAATATAATATAGAGTTGAATCGTTGGGCGTTTTGAATGTTGGAGTCTTGAAAATCAATATGGAACCGCCGTGATAGAGAATGTACTCTAAATAGTGTATTTTTGCCAAAAGGTGGCTTTCAATTTTCTCGCTGTATTCGAAACAGCTGCGATATTTCAGAATTTTAGCCGTGTACTTCGTCTACCTTCTCGCGGTCATTTTTTGTTCTGCCCGTTGCGCGACGTTAAAGCGTTCGGCTATTTCATTGGAATCAGTTTAGAAATAATGAAAGCTTTGACGAGTGTAGCGATACACATCGTTGCTGAAAATAAGAGAAAAAGAGTGGCTCTCTGTGCAAATGGTCGCCAGCGGCGGCAGCTTTCGCCCGTCCGTCGGCCCTCGCGACGGCAAAGAGTGGCGCGCACTCGTGGCGGCTCTCTCCCCCCGTCTGGCGCGTGGGTGGGTCGCGACTGTCGATAAAACGCCGCGGCCAATGGGTGAGCGGCGCGGCGCGCGCCGAGCTTGCGCGGCCGGCCAATCGCGCGCCCGGGAGTGGGAACGGCGGTGGCGGCGGTAGTGCAGCCAGCCACCCCCGCGTGCGCGCCGCGCAAAAGCCTCGCCACGGCGAGTTTTACGTGCGTGTAGCGCGCGGCGCCCGCGCAGACCGAGAGAGACAGAGAGTGGGAACCGGAGTGAGCCGAATGGGGGACAAAGAGAGATACGCCTCGCGGCCAAGCCCAATGCGCGGGCCTGCTAATCCCGCGTGAAACAATGGAAATTCCCAAATGCAAAATGGCGATAGACTCTCACTCTCTCTCTCTCTCTCTCTCTCTCTCTTCCTCTCTCTCTCTCTCTCTTTAGCTATCTTTGTCCGCGCCATCCCGCCGGCAAAAATGCCCCTCGCTGCGCATCGCGTAATCTGCTCTCCTCTCTCTCGCTCCGAGCGACGAAACAAGTACACTCGTCGTCGCTTTTTCCCTGTCCCTCCATTTATTCAGATAGATTCCATTTCATTGTTATTTCAATATCATTTGTTAAACTGCTTTCCAGTCATAAAGCTTGAATTCTAACAAACTCAAAAATCTTTTAACAATAAGGAAAAAGCTTGAAAAATGCACCTCGGCTATTGTGACCGTCAGATTGCTGTACACATGCGTTGTAATGGGATATAATTTCTCTAGTCAGATATCAAAACCAAATAAACTGTTTGGAACTACAGTCAAAATGTAATATAAAAAAAAATGTACATTAATTGTGCATTATGACACTGCTAAGGTGATTATTTACCGCATGATACGTTTTTTGCACGAGCGACGCAAGTGAGAAAAGTCGAATTCATATAGTAAAAATCACCTTACACGCACGCGTTTCAGGGACAATGTACACAAGAGCGGTGCCGTGCTGTATGCCTTGCCGCGCCGTGCTTTGCTCTTGCCGTGTCTTGCCATTTCGTTCCTATTTCTGTGGGCTTATAATCATGTATTCTATGCAAGGTGAGACACAGCACAACACAGCATAGCATGGCTCTTATCGTCGCCTCCGAATAGAAAGGCGTTATCTGAGAATCCGCTCGTAAAAGGCGTTATCTCGGAAGCCGCCCGTAAAAGGCATTATCTGGGGATCCGCTCGTAGAAAGCGCTATCGCAGAGTCCGCTCGTAGAAGGCGTTATCTCGTAAGTAAATTCACGTAGCTTTTCACAGAATCGACCGATTTTGACGGGATAACGCCTTCTACGAGCGGATTCCCAGACAACGCCTTTCTATTCGGAGGCGACGTTATGTACATTGTCCCTCATACAGTATTTTATACCACATGTGAAAGTTGCGATTTTTGGTTAGAGTGGTATAAAAATTCATTTTCGAGGTTTGTTTGAATGCATTTAGAATCATAACAGAATAGGCAGAAATCTGATTCATAAGACCCACGAAAATAAATGTACCAAATTGGTGCACCGTATCTTTAATTTATATCGCGTTATATATATATATACACACACACACATACTTTCAGTAATCATAATATATATCCTCTCTTTTCGTTTAATGCTTTTATTTTTTACCTGGATAAATGAATTTGTTTGGCAGGTCTGGTTTCAAAACAGAAGGGCCAAGTACCGGAAACAGGAGAAGCAACTGCAGAAAGCACTCGCTCCCATTCCTACATGCCAAGGCGCCATGATGAGAAATATCTATCCTGGTGGTGGCAGAGGTTACCAGCCCTACCCTCATCCCCATAATATAAATGGAATTAACCGTTATCCACAAGTAAGTCTACGTTTTATATATATACACACTTACCTATCAATTACTAAGATATTTACTGTTATATAAACAATGTATCTTATTTCTTTGTCTTCTTTTATTCCTTCTAACAAAGCAATTACAGCTACCGGCGCGTATTGTAAGTTTAAAAAATAAGGGGAATGAAATTTGGAAGACTTTTTCTTATCATAATTCGCTTCGCATCCCTGTATGCCGTATTCGAAGCGGAAAACGCAGCGGGCCTTAGAAAACAAAAGAGTTGATGCGCGTCGCATAACAAACGGCGTTTTATAAGAGTATTTGCCTAGTGCGGCGCGTGCGAAATCTGTATTCATCATGCTCGAAATCGTGATTCGATTAGCCGGGCGCGCATATATACGGGCGAAAGGGCTTTATGCATCAACAAGTCCGGGGCGAGGTCGTAGAAATCCGCGCATATGTGGTGTGTATGTGTGTGTGCGTCCGTGTGGAGGTGCGGAAGCGTAGGAGCACCGGCCAAATGAATTCGATGCGTTTCCCGTTAATGATTTCAACCGAGCTAGATATCAAATTGGAGTGCAGACCTGAACGCGCTTGCCTCGCTAGTTCGTTCGTTCATTCGTTCGTTCGTTCGTTCGTTCACTCACTTGCCGGCCGCACGCGCTCGATGTAGCTAAATTCAATTTTGCCGTTGATTAGCACGGTCGGCTAGATTATTGAATGCCTACCGATTTAATCTGACTAATTAGACGAGAGACGAGAAAGGTGACGGGAGGTTCCCAATTTTTTCTGTTCTCTTAACAATATTAATGCGGAAATACTCTTCGAAAACACAAAAATTTTGTCATAATTGCCCAAATAAAGATAAATTAAACAAAATTTGCGATCATTTCACATTGCCTATATTAATCCAAATCTATCATCATTATTCTACTTTCGGAGATACGTTTCAAGATATCAAATTATATATTTGATCACAATAATCAACTATAATTGTATTATCATCATTCTTTAAAAATCGTTTTCCAAACCTTACCTAACTATGTTCATAAAAATATTATTTTTTTGTAACTTTAATTATTATGAACCTAACTCTTATAGTAAATTTTAACATGGGTGATTATTTAGCTCGTCTGACGTTTTCAGCACGAGCGAAGCGAGTCGAAAGAGCCGAATAATCATATTAAAGTTATGATTTTGAGGTTAGAGTGGTAGAAAATAATTTTCAATCCTCATTTTTACATTACCGAACATTTACGTTTACTATAGTTATCAACCAGTTGATATTTTTATTGCAAAAAATAAATAAATAAATAACTTGTCTAAAAGCTGTGCTGTTTATACCTATTCCATCGCAATTTAGTTATCAACTCTTTTTGTTGAACAAAAACTTTACAGAATTACCCTGGCGAAAATCGATTTCATATCGTTTCATCACTATCCAGAAATATTTTTACTTTTATTAAGTTCCGACAGCTATTTTCGATAGAGACTTTTCTTACCAGGATATTTATCGAGCTTTTGCAGATATTTTCAAAACGATTTTTCAAGTAAAGCACGTACCTATATAGACTTGTATGAGGCCTCACCGATTTTTTCTTTTCTTTCTTAAATTTCTTTTTTGTTTCATTATAAATAAAAAAAAAAGATAACAGTATTTCTGCACTTATAGTACACGACAGGGTTAATTTCCCTCATATCATTGATGTAAACATGATACATGGAACATACATTAAATTAAATGATGCTTAATATTTATTTACGCATGAAGTATATATATAAAAAATAAAACTCACTTTCAGATGGGCACTACGTCGTACCCCAGCATGACTCAGCCATTTTCTATGTCGCATACTACGTCGAATATGACAGCAGCAGTTGCTGGAATGCGACAAGATGCCATGGGTAAGTTCTATACATTTACTGCTGTTCTTTCTCCATTAGGTACTTATAATTCAATAATGAAGTTATGACCAAAGATTCATTTTAGTAATTAGTTAATAAATAATTTTTCTTAAAAAATTTAATCTATATCGAAGAACCAATGGATTATTTGTATGACCGCATTACAAAATAAATTGAAAGTCCTGAAAAGTTTTCAACAATTTTAAAAAACCCATAATTTGAATCTTTTATTTTAAATACTTTAATAGAAATAACTGAAGACGTCCGTGTACAGTGTACTGGAACGGGATAAAATAAAATATAATCTTATGATTATGATTTTTCGCGCGTTAGCTATAATATTCATAAGGTGCGGTTATTCAGAGCGATATCGCTTCGATGAATTCGCGGAAACTGCGAACATAAGTTCGGTGTCAAAATAGCAAATAGTTTCAGTTAAAATGAAAAAGTGACCGAAGAATTATCTTTAATAAAACACGAATACAAAGTTGTCGCGTTGTGCGGACAAAAATATTGAGGCTCGTCACTTACGCAAACGAACTTACGCAACACTATAGCGCTCAACAATATGAGCCGAAAATACAAGTTGGGGGCGGATAGAAAGGACTACTACTTACCGTTCCTAGAGCTTGTCGGTGTGCAGCTTGTGCGCTAGAAGTATGGTCACAGTTGACACCAGGATAGCGAAGATCTTGATATGATGGCTGACGTGTAGAGTTTTTTGTCGACGATCCTTTTAGTGCGCTGATATTTCGAAACGGACGCTGGACGAGTTAAGCGCGATGTTATAGCAATAATAGTTGCGCTCTCCCTTTGCGATGCTTGTATGAAAACATCGTTCGAGCGATGTTACAATTCGGGATACGTATATGAATTTGCGGAAACGAAAGATCAAGGAGTTTGTGGAAATTTAATACTTATCTTATATTTACGACGCGCTGAACTGTCTATTTTATTCGTGAACCTCATTATACTTGGAAGAAAGGCTTTAACTCACGGTCATTAAGTTGGCTAAAACTTCAGGATGTCATTGATTAGCCAAAAAATTAACCCCCTATGTAGAGGAAATCGGTGTTCACGGAGACCTACATAAAGTCAACAGCTAAAAGTTTCAGATAAGTCTACAAAAGTAAACAGAAATTTGATAGAAAAAGCTTTAATTTAAGTTTCGATTCGTTTAAAAATATTGCTTCCTTAGAAAGTTATAAGCAATCAAAGAGATCGCAAGAAAATGGTTAAAAATGTCGTTTGATTTTAACGATTTCATGGGTGATAATTTTTAACCATTGTCTTACGATATCATTGATTGATTATAACTTTCCGAGGAATCAATATATTTAAGCGAATCGAAGCTTAAATTAAAGTTGTTTCTATATCTAATTTCTGTTTATTTTTGTATCCTAATCTGAAACTGTTTGCTGTTGACTTATTTAGGTTCCCGTGGGCAACTATATTTTCCCTATATAGATATTTCGAAAAACTGCTGTAGCTTTGTCTCTATAGAGTTCAATGTACAACATCTTAAAACCGAATTTCATTTTTTGGCTCACCAATGTTATCCTGAAGTTTGAGCCAAATTCATGATCGAGAGTTGAGAAGCTCTCCTTGTTAGTAATACTGACTAGATTGAATTAGTACTAGCGAACGCAAGAGCGCTTTTTTCTTCTTACTCCGTCTTTATTTATTTTTTACTTATTTTCTATAGCTTCGACTGGACTACTGAATGAGAAATAAGTTTAGAATAAGATCTGATAAATATATATAAATATACACTTATTCTTTTTGGGTGC
>JAPYZP010006344.1:0-11645 GCA_030522985.1 Torymus sinensis
GGAGCGTAAACAAGTTTTATCCACGGCGGCGGCGCTGGTTAAAATAAATAAATTGCGAGCGCGCGCGCATGGCCCCCCGGTCATACCGCGCGCGCATACCGGGTGTTCACATCCGTGAAAACAGGCTCTCCGCGCACGCGCACAAGTATATATATATGGAGGGAGAGGGAGAAAAAATATTGGATTTCGATTGCGCCAGCGCCGAATCGCGATTAGCGCAGGCGCGAGAGCTGCTTAGGTATTTTCTTTCTTTATTTCTTTCGTTCGTTCGTGTGAGTTATACAAGTGTGTGCTTATGTGCCTCTGTGTGTATGCATGTGTACAGTGGCATTGAATGGAAGTTAAAGGGGGAATTTTCGTTTTCTGGAATTTTTTTTCTCGAGACCCAAGGAGGTATGCGAAACTGGACTTTTCAGCCCACGGTGCTATACTGCACCGTCGCTGCGGATAAAAATCTCGGTCGTTTTTTGCACGTAAGCGCGGGCGCTCGCTTCTCTTTTTCCCGCGTTATAACATTGCGGCGATGGTCTACTAAATTGAATCTTTATGAAAGTAAGGAAAAAGAGAGAGAGAGAGAGAGAGAGAGAGAGAGAGAGACTGTCGCACAAGCCCGCG
Organism: Torymus sinensis; assembly: GCA_030522985.1. Classification (NCBI taxonomy): domain Eukaryota; kingdom Metazoa; phylum Arthropoda; class Insecta; order Hymenoptera; family Torymidae; genus Torymus; species Torymus sinensis. Next base: position 616 of record JAPYZP010006344.1, read on the forward strand.
CAAATTACACGCACAATTACTATGTAGATCGGTCTGAAACTGTTCGACGCAATAAGTAGCGCGAGAGAAAGTTGATTAACAAGTGTCAAGCCTTCCATTACAATCATTTAAGATCGGGGATTAAAAGTACTCGTGAGCGCGAGCACGATGTTTATAATCGAAATTTCTCATCAAAAGGTCCTTTTTCGTTACTATACACATATATATACATATAAAACGTCGAAAGATCGTTATTATATAAAATCAAACAGAATTTTAATCATTGCGTCGCTGAAGACAACAAAAAGTATAAAAAATAAAAAAGTAAATCTCTGCTACTCGGAAACTTTGTCGCGGTTCGCTCGACAACCCGGCATTTACCACAAATTTATCGACTGAATATAACCAATAAAAAAATCACTCGCCGCGGCCGCGGCGTCTCGCACTCTCGATTACCGCCAATTAATATTTACTCCGCAGCGTGCCGCGCGCGCGGGCAAATTAAAAGCGCGCGATCCATTAAAATTCCTATATATATCCCATGGCGATATTTTCGCGTGATAGATACTTTGAGTTCTCACACTAGATTATTAGACTTGCGGGGCGCCAAGAAGTTGGATGAAAGAAAGAGAGAGAGAGAGAAAAAGAACGAACATTAGATGACAATAATTAAGGCGACGGATTTGACGTTAACGGCGCGCTGCGATAAATGGCCGATTTACGGCCGACAGTCGTCGTAAATCGAGATACACTTTCGCGGCGCATGTTTGCGATTTACGGCGCAGGTGCTGGATATATACCTACGTGTACGTACACACTCGGGGCCCGAATTAACGGGAAAGCGCGGGTACGGTACCGAGCGGTATATAATCGACTGATCTGGGGAGAGAGGGAGAGGATAGACGGATGATAAGATCGAGGGCGGCGTCTTCATCGCCGAGGATTATAATGAGCGCGTTATTTATTTACACAACATATACATTGGGCCGCGCGCGATCGGCTGTGTTTGAGTAACGAGTGCAGGCTGGAACAAAAAAAAAACAAAAAAAAAATACAAAAAAGAAACAAAAATGAACCGCTGCGGGTTAATATTCGAGGGGGCGATTTATGACGTTGTAAGTCGTATATATATGTGTGTGTATGCGTTTGCATAATTTTAATGGTTGTTAAATGTTAAGGTTAATTTTAGCCGTGCGCGCACACGGGTAGTCGTTGTAAGAGTTAATTCGCAGCGCGCGCGGTGACTTTTGACGGGTTCGGATGTGTGCTTTCGTTTGCATAATGCAGTTGTATAAGTATACGCGCGGGGAGAGAAAAACGCTTAGCTATAAGGAGTAGTAGCTCTGTGATATATATACGTTGGCTAGTCTGGTATTGTAGCGCATAGAGAAATTAGAGCTAAGAACTATGAACTCGCCTTAATAATAAGTGATCGTAGCCGTTCTAGTAGCTAGCACTTATCTTCTTTGGAATAATTAATGTCGATATAGCCCAAGTTACATAGAAAGTTTTGACAAAAAAAGAAAGGTATTGATTCAATCTTATATAGTATAAAGTAAGTCGGGTTAATTCGGCTACTTCGCTAATTCGGACATTTTTCTAGTTTGTTATCTTCACTTATCCAAAAGCTTAAATAGCCGATATCGCCAGCTTCCAAATATGATAAATATATGTTTTGTACAGTTTTTAATTGTTTAAAAATCATCACTACATTGTTATGCTAGTTTCTATTATCAAATTTCAACGAGCCGGGCGTCTTATACAGTCAAAAAAACCTAATTGAAAGTGATGCGGGCAGAAAGGTAAGGCTTTTTCCTTGAAATTAGTATGGAAGTAATATTAAAAATAATTTTTTTTCTATTTTGTAGAAACAAAATACATTTGGGTCTATAATTCACCTAATTCGGCCAATCTGTAAATAAAATGTGATCTAAAATATAAGAAGGTGCGAAATTCGTATTACTTTCACGAAGTTATTTATGTGTCTTTTTTCTCAGAAGAAACTTTAAAAATATGATTAGCAATAATCAATTTCATTGATGAAAATGAATTTTTCGTTTAGCTTACGGATACTCCCATATAGAATTGCAAAATCATTTATAGAATGCATTATGCTGAAAAATGAATTCCTTTATTTCCTTTATACTAAGAATTATTGATAGGAGTTAATTCCTATTAATAATTAAATACATGTTTTACATAGTTTTTATTAATTTTTATCGTTTAGGACTTAATTTATTCTATTTTTTTTCAATATTGGCCGAATTAGATGACATGTTAGGTAATTTGGCCAAAACGCACATTTTACACTTTTGCACCCGACAAATCCAATATCACATTTAGGCGTTCCCAATTTTGTTCACGGTAGTATATTTAGTAAACTTTAAAGTCTTTTTTACAATTTTGTCCCAAGGTATTTACAGAAGGAGAAAGAAAATATTTCGCTTAAGGTGGCCGAATTAGCCCAAGTTACCTTATATCAGATCAATTGTTTAATTTTAATACATTCAAGATATAAAAAATATTTGTAATATTTGAAATTTATTATATATCTCAGAAACCTATTCGCTTTTGCAACATCTTCCCTTTACTTTTCCTCGACCTCGTCATGTCCCCGGGGCATCTCCCGACTTTTAATAAACAACCTCGCGTAAACAAACCGTAAAGCGCGGCCGTCGGCTAAAAATCTATAAACCCTCCCCTTCTTCGCTCTTTCCCTCCTCAAAAATCCCACTCCTCCTCCTTCTTCTTTTTCTTCTCTCTCTTCGCAAAAATATTCTCCGGAACCTCGGAACCCTTTCTCTCCGAAAAAATCGTCCGCGCGCGCGCGCGATCGTTCGTTTTTACGGCGGCGACGTAAAAGGCGCGCGCATGGAAATCTCGCGCACGGGAGTTGTAAAGCCGCGCGCGAGGGGCTTAAGTTATGGGAAGAGTTTATGATCGCGTTGTTCTATGAAGACGACGCCGAGGGTCGGAGAGAGAGAGAGAGAGAGAGCGAGAGAGAGAGAGTTTCTCGAAGGTGGAGGATAAAGGATGTACCGAAGGTATGTGCGCTCGCACGCGTCAGCGGGGTGGAGTGCAGTTCGCGCTGTTTCGGTAATGCGCGCTTTTGTTGCTGCTGGAAGACTGAGGTATATATACGCGGTGTGCTGATGGATTTTTGGATAAAAATTTTTTGAGTGCGTGCTGGCTGTCGAGGATCCTCTTAACAGATAAAATGTATAAACATGTATGGTTGCTTGGGTTTTTTGCGCTAGTGTGCAGGGTAAGCTTGAAGTTAGTCGTGAGAATAACATGAAGCTGGACGATTCATTTTTTATGATTTCTTTAATACCGACAAACGTAACATTTATTTTGGGGCATAAATGTTTTTCCCGCAGATATGTATATATCTTAATAGATCAACGCCATTTTATAAACTTTAGCCAAAATAACTCTTCCAACTCTTTCTTCCTCTCTCCGCAATCCATCACGCGGGCTTTCCCATAAATTCATCCTGCGCACATACACATACACATACGCCTTAATTCCCCACATTTTTTTTCAATGATCCCGAACTCTCGCCTATAAACCAGGCAAAAATCCCCCCTCCCCCCTCCCTCGTCCCTCGCTTACCATACATCCACGAAGATTGAATGTTCATAGATCATGCGAGGGCAGCTGAGCGGAGCTCGCCTCACTCGCGAGCGCGGATATAATTTTATAGGCTCGTAAAACGTCGGCTACCTGAATTTTCCTAAGCGGGGTAGCGCGCTGCACATATACACACATATATACACATGTATACGCGGCCGTACAGTTTCGCAAACCCGGAGAATAATTACGCCGCGCGCAGCGTGACACATCCGCGCGCGCGGGATTTTTTTTGCAGAAAAATGCGCGCGCAGGATAGCTAGTCCCGTTTACGAGTAATCGCCGCAGGCTTTACGAGCGATGTGCGCGCGTGTATTATATATACAGTTCGCTGCTTCTGTGTGTGTAGGGTAATGCCGACGCGTGGTAAGGGGGGAAAATTTTTAGAATTCTTTGATTTAGATGGTAGTTTTGCGGGATTCATCGGACGTAGCTATCTCTTCGCAAAAAGAAGATTGGATTATACGACGGAGGGGGAGATGCGAGCTGTAAACGTTTTATTCGGCCTTTATCCTCTTTTAAATACGTGATGGTTTCCAAGAAACATAGAGAACTACCTTCACTTACGTAGCCTCTTTACTGCTACTGCTTCTTGTTTAAAATCATTTTTCAACGTATATATATTACAGCGAATTTCGCGTGTCCAATATAGAAAAAGTGCCATCTCCCCACTACTTACCTCGCGCCCTCTCGCCATCGCGCGCGTGCATCCATCATCATATTCCCAAAAGAAAAAAGACTGATCGCCTCTATACCAACACACACAACAGCTCGCAACATGATCATGCAGAAAGCAGCAGCAGCAGCAGCAGCAGCAGCAGCAGCGAGGGGGCCGCCGCGTCATTGGCCGCGGTAACGCGAGCCGATTGGCTCGCTGCACGAGAGCCGATGTATATATATCCCCGTGTCACGGGTGAAATCGAGCGTGCGACGTCAAGTTGCTATGCTTTTCTCATTTATTATATATACGTGTGGCCGCGGCTTCTCGGGCTTCGGCTGGCCAATGGGAGGCTGCCAGACGCCATTTGTGTTTGTGGATTTTTAAAGAGGAGTGTCTCGGTATACACGTGCGTGCGAGGGTTGCTCAAAGTGCCTTTTCGAAAGTTAGTATTTTTTATTTTAAATCTTTAAGAATTCGAAATTGATATTTGCTTGACGTTAGAGCTAATTTAACTAAGCAATAAAGAGCGCAACATTTTTCGCAACTTTGATAAATTATATACTAAATGTACAGTGGTATAGAGGAGATTCGATCCGTTTAGCATATCCGATTTGTCACTCTATAACCACATACAATATACCATCCAGTGTGGATCCCGCAGCTTTTTATGTACGATTCCTCGATCCAACGTGCAGATAACCACGCCGTCGCAGATTACACCCACGATACCGCCGCGCGCATTACAACACTGCGCAGATCGTCATCGATCCAACACTGCATTACAATCAAGGTCAAGCAGCTCCCTCTAAAAAAAAAAAGAAAATTCATCACACCACCGCCCCGTATACCCGCATGATCCTCGGCGCGCAGCAATATTGGTCCGTTAATCGCGACGAGCGCGCGCGCTCAGCCATCCTCTACATATAGGTGAATCCGTTATCTCTCCCTCTGGCGCTGGGAAACGGTTAATAGAACAAATTACGCTAATAAAAGGTAACAGCGGCGGCCGTTTTCACGCTAGAATAACAATGTCCCGGCGCGCCGCTACCGCGCGCTCTCCATTTGAATATATTTCCCTCTAATGCGCTTGACTGCTGCTGCTGCCGGCACGCAGGCGCGCGCTTTTTCGTCCACGCATCAATGCGCGCCGCGGCAGTGCGGCGCGCGCCAGGCGGCTGTCGCTCGCTCTCTCGTGCACGTCCGGAAGGGTAAGTCGAAAGAGAGGCGATCGTAAAACACGACGGTATATATATAGAGAGAGAGAGAGAAAGAGAGAGAGAGGTATAGCGGACGGTACGTATACGGTTGTAGCTTGCTGTTTTTTGTCTTGCCTTTTTTTTGGAATAAGGGGGAAAAAGTGGGGTGGGAGTCATACGGGTGAATAAAATCATTGGTATATAGTCGTGGCAATAGAGTCTCGTATAAATCTATATTATTTCGAAAACTTATGCCTAGAAGGCTTTGAAGAATAGGGAAATAAAGTTTAATTGTCTATTCATTCGTACTTCATTCATGTTTTATAATCTACAATGAGGATCGATCTGTTGAATTACAAAAACAGCTAGTAAATTTTCTCAATTTCATTAAAAATTCAGTCGACACAGACAAAAAAAACACAGAGAAGACAAAAGACTATACGTCAAGCGAATTGAAAAATTCATTGAAAAAATTATACTTTCAATTCACCGCGCAAAATTGACAATAAAAATACCGCAAAAAAAAAAAAAAAAAAAAATCTCTGCCACTTGATAATTAAATTTATGAACTACCTGAAAGTATAATGAAACAGGCTCACGTTGGAACAAAAAATAAAAGAAGAATAGCCCGCGCCTTGCTAATTTCTTCTCTCGTCTCTTGAATTGAGACGTGTATGCGGTAATTTTTTCCCCTCAGCTGATCGGGCATATATACATCGACCGTCTCAATTAAAAATACGCGGCTGATGTACGCGTGCGCGACACGCGAAAATGTGTCTCTGTGTCTCCTCTAGCAAAAACGCAGAGAGAGGGAGAGAGATCGCGGGGGAAGTCGTCACAAGTCTGACTCATCGGCTGTCGATGCGAACGATTGATGTTCGTGGAAGAGATCGCGGCTGAAGATATAGGAACTTCGTGCTCCTCGCCGCGTTGCTTTTTTTCTGGGATGCATATATATATATATATACACACACACTCGGACTGTGTGTGTATGTGTGTATGTGTGTGTGTGTGTGTGTGTGTGTGTGTGTGTGTTGCGACGAATGTGTAACAGGAGTAATGTAAACATCGATGCGAATCGATGAATATGTACGAATGTAAATTATTACATAAAGTGCAAGTGGCGATGATTTTCGATATTACGCTCCGTTATTCGATCAAATTAAAAATTCAAAACATAAACAAAAGCCAGTTTCTTTAATTGACGGTAATATAAGTTACACTCAATCACAGAACAAAAGAACACTTATACTGCGAGTACAACTCTCGCCTCTCGCAAAGAGAAACCGATAGGCGCTCGATTTCTTCATTATGAATCGATCTCATCTCTATATACGCGTACTGACGCGACTGTATATATACGCGAGAAATCCCAGCGCGATATATGCAAATAGCGTCGCGCGCTTATATTCCAAAGAGGATGCACTTGATTAATGAATACGTAAAGATCGCCGCTGATAACCGCGCAACGGCACGAATACATGTTTTTTTAATAATGCGCAAAGTGGGCATGGAATTCAATGCAGATGTTAAATCCCCAGTCGGAATATATCTCAGAGCTGAAACTTTGAACTTTTTATCATAAAATACCAACCGACACTCAAACGCTTTACTTAACTTAAATGACACACGTCAAAATAATTACATAAGTGCCACACGGGGTCTTCTGGACCCCAGTGCTTATAAGCAACTTATAAGTCTTTCATTTATAAACATTTTTATTTGAAAATTTTTGTACAAGTGCCTTAAAGTCTCTTCTAAAGAACGTGACAGTTGTTGAGATCCAAAATTATTATTAAGATATTGAAAAAAAAATCAAAATTTTCAAAAAAAATGGAAATTGAAAATTTTTGTTCAAAACTCCTGGAGTATTTTGGACCCCGTGTGTCATTTAAGGGTTAAAACTGCGTTGTACGATTATTTTTATTCTCTAGATTAAGTATAGTCTAGTTACGTCGACCTAACTGTGATATTTTATTTATTTTATTTATTTTGTTTTATTTTATTGAAATTATTCTTTGTACTCGACATGCGTAATACTCGTGCGATATCATAGGCTGTAACATGCATACTTTACTCAATTTAGTCAATCATGTATATGTTCATCTAAGCGCTATGTATAGGTATATATATATATATTCATATTTATTTTATTTTTGTATCAATGCAACATGTACACTGCCTTTTTTGGCTCAGTCCAAGAATAAATTAGCTAATCTTATCTTATCTTATATTATCTTTAACTTTTCGATTATTCAACGAAAATTTCCAACCTCACACGGCGCGGCGTCTGTAAAAATCCACCAACACTTGGCAGATCTCCAATCTTGTAAGAAGAAGAAGAAATAAAAAACAAATCCGCGCTCCTGGGAAGAACAAAATCGCCGACCTTGAGAATCTCGACTGGCTCGAGCACTTGCTCGACTTTCCGCGCGCTCGCGGATGATGCACGATGTTCTCGCGCGGGACAACGATAAATCACGAAGAGAGAGCGCGCGCGCATCCGACTGTGTATCGAGTGTGAGAGAGAGAGAGAGAGAGAGCGGGGGGGGGGGGGGGGGGGCGGGGGGGGGGTTTCTTTTTTCTTGCAAATGACAATTTTAGGATCGGCGAGGATGGTTTTATGGTATAGCTGTTCTATGATGGATCATAACCTTTTTAAATTAATTCAGTGTGGCTCGCTTTCATAATTGCGTAATAATGAAAATAAATGTTTATGATAAGAGCGTACGTGTAGAATAAACTAATAAATTTAATGACGTTTGGGATAAGAATATCTTGAGGCTGTTCATAAACAATTAGTAAAAAGAGAAGCATGATTTATGTATGTCGATCCTATAGTCGCGAGGAGAATCCCGGGGAATCTGCGGCTCTCATCTGCTCTGCTCTGCAGCGAGGCTCAACAAAAAGAAGGAGAAAAAAAAATTAAAGTTTATAATGAATTATATATATAAATTGCATGAATAAATCATACGAGCGCTATACGAGTTTAATTAAAATTTAATTTACAATCAAGTCATAATTAGCTCCTCGCGAAAAATCTAATAAATTTCATTTACCTCGGGAGCGATGATACTTTTCCATCAGTATATAGGAGCAGATCGAAATTTGCGTAACTTCTCAAAAATATATATATCCTAGTAATGAGCGGCGCTTTTGATCAACTTACTTATTATTATTGCGCGGAAAAGTGCAACACGTCGCTGTACGCGGTCACATAATCGCAAGATAGTACACATAGATCGCACTAGAATTCAAGCGCCAGGTGTATATATATATATATATATATATGTAAAAGCGCGTATCGCGCGGCATCTCCTTTTTCCCGCGCGTAATTACGCCGGCGCGGCTAATTATGCGGGGAGCAATCAATTTGTTGTATGAATTTTAATTGCGCGGTTGAATCTCGTCCTCGGAATGTGTTTCGTGCTCGCGCTTTTGTTAGAGGAGCAAAGTTTTTTGTGCTGCCGCCGCGGCGTCGTCGTCTCTGTTTGTTTATCGCGCGATGCATTGATGTAGCGGCCGCGAGTTAGTCATCCATTGTTTGAATTTCAGATGCTTCTGTTTTTTCCCCTAATATACATAATTTAATGAGGATAAATGTTGGTAATGGTATATTAAAAACATACATGCGCTCTTTTTACAGTGAATTTATGAATCTTAAATCGCCTTCGTGTAGGAAAATATATCGGAAAAACAGAAAAATAGAGCATATTTTCCAGATTCCTCTCATATTACACCTTACGACACATCATAACCAAAACTCACAACCTTTTCCTCGGAGACACAAGAAGAAGAAAAAGAAAAAAACACACCGCTCGCGCGCCACACAAATTTCCGTTCAATCTTCGGGCCCGGCCCCGCGTGTCCTCGTCGTCCTCGTCGCCGCTACTTCCTGCGCACTATACTTGCGATTTTCCCGCGCGTAGGCGGGGATAATTCGTTCCTTTCTTTCCGCGAAGCGACTTCGCGGTCGCGTGCATGCGCGCGCACGTGTGTATATGTGTGAGATCGCGGGCGGAGATAATACAAGCGGTACGGAAGAAGACGAGCGCATGCACTTTCCGTAACTATCTGCCTTTTCGTCGAATTTATCGCGACCGGGGGGAGACACATGTTCGATGCGGGTACATCCATGATCGTTGAACTGTATGAGGGGCTATAAGAGTAGAGCTATAAGTAATTGACGAGTGGGGAATTGGATAAAGGCGAATGCTACGCGTACTTTTCACCAGATGATATATATATACTGTTGCGATGAACGGCCGGTGCTGGCTTTCACCCAGACTCACTCGCTCCACCCAAATTGCCCACTACCTCGTGCTCCAACTAGGTCAACCTCTAGCTTACCTCATATCACAGAGTTCTCTCTTACGCACCACACACCTAGGAAGTGCTTACGTGCATCTTCTTCTCGGCCGTAATCACGCGGCCCCGTTAATTTACCGTACGCCAGCGCCAGGAAAAAATCGCACGCGCACGCACACACGGACTGCGGGCGACATTTTCCACGGCGGCGGCGACGGCGGCTAAGAGCGTGAAATTACCGGGGTGAGATTGCCCGCCGCCTGCACTTTGCGCGCGAGAGCGCTGAATTGCAGGCCCGCTGCGCCGGATAATGCTCCGGGAGTGGTGTGTGCAGCGGTTAAGGACACGACGGTCCACGGAGTAGTAGTAGTGCGTTGGGAAGATGTGGTTACGTGCGGGCTGGGGCGTATGTAGGGTGCTGCTGTCCTATCGTAAAAATTAGTATCGTGGCTAACAGCTGAATCATGGCGATGTCGTAGCTGTATGTCGGGCAAATGTTGTTGAATGTGAGAGCGATAGAGTTACTATTCACACAAAGAGATTTTTGTTAACCAGCGCCTCACACGGAGAGAAGTGCGCATGGCGTGCTACGCTGTCGCAGCAGCCCGCGCTACGGTGCGAGTGGCAGGGGAAAGCAGACTGTAGCGCATATATGCCCATGGGCCGTGTCTATATTATCTATCTCTATTTTCGGGGAAATACATTATAATAACTTCGATATTCTTCGATGGTCAAATTTACTAAAAAATATAGTGTGATTTTGTCACTACTAATACTTATAGAAAATACAACTTAATTTTCTTATACTTGAAAAATGTATCAAACATTCACTATAAATATTTATTAAAATTGATCATCGTTTTCAAGTTAAAAGAACATGAAACATTTATTTGGAATTACTAATTTTAAAGAGTAGAAGGAACTTATTTATTTTTATTATACGTTTACTATATATTATGTCTATTTTAACTTTTTTTGTTTTACTATAATTAATAGTTGTATTAACTATAAAATTATATTTGAAAATATTGAAATATTGTTAATTTCTAAAGAAAATATAGATACTTCTACTAAATCGTACTTTACTATGACTTATAGGGGAAGCCCGGGCAAGATGGCACACCTAAGGAAAAACGTTAATAAACAATAAATACAAAAGAAGATATTTAAAAATAATATACATATTCTTCAAGGATTTATAATAACAAAAAAGAATATAAAACTATACTAAGCAAAAATAGGATTAATAAAAT
>JAPYZP010006345.1:0-14316 GCA_030522985.1 Torymus sinensis
CCCACTCGTGCTCCTGCCGCCCTCGCTGCGCTTGGGCGGCAAACGTCGCACTCGTGGGAACACCTACTTTCCGCACTTGTATCGTAATGTACTATTTCATCCACAGGGGCGTAAAGTACGTAGATTCTACAAAGTTTTGTAGGAGTATGACTTTTAAGCGTTAAATAGTACTTTATGCTGGTTGAATCTTTTTGAAGTTACAACGTGGGCGTAAAATATAATTTTACACGCAAGGTACTAAAAGTTCTATCATGTCGGTCAAGTTAAATTATGGGTACTTTACTACAATAAATTGATTTCAGTACTTTCTTGTGTTTAATCTGTACAGAGGGATGACCAAATTTGAATACATTTCTAAGAACAGTCATACAGTAGTTTCTGATAGTGGTTTGCATTACTTGACTATCGATAAATGATTTCACAACTTTCGCTTGTTTGAATTGCAGTGAACAATTTGAATGTACTTACATATAATTTGTTCAGCATACAATGACTCAAAGAAGTAAAACACTTTCTCACTGGTATTTATTTGATTTCTTTTAAAAACTAATAAATATTATTATTTTATAGATATTATACAGAAAAAAGTCTATACTTGCCTTATTTTATATGTACGTAGAAAGTTTTATATTACCAATATTATTATTTGTACAGTCATTATTGAATAGATGAGATTCGAGGAAATAAAAGGACTAGACAAAAATTGTGTTGTTAAAACGTACTTCAAAAATTATTTTTTTTTTTAAAGGTGTTGATTGTATTAAAAAAATACTTAAGCTCTCATTAAACTTGTTGGTACAGAGTTTGACGGATGGTGGAAGAAAGGGAAAGGTGAAGAGAGAGAAGTGGAGAAATCAAAGGTGAGACGGGGCGGGGGAAGAGAGAGAGGAAGAGTAGTTTATACAGAAAAAGCTTCTATACTTGCCTTATTTTATACTTCTGTAGAAAGTTTTAATATTAACAATATTATTATTTGTACAGTCATGAGAAAACTTATTACCATTTGTAAATTGAATAGATGAGACTAGGAGTACTAAAAGGACTAGACAAATTGTGTTTTATTATTATTTATTATTACTTATTATTTCATTGGAAAGGTCATTATCATTATTAAGTAATTGAAATATTAATAGTAAAATGGAGTATGACAATGTTGAGCAGGTAATTGAAGAAAGTCGTCATCACGATGGTCTTAGAATTAGACTTACTTCTGAGGAGGAAAGGGAGTACCGAGAATGGCAACGGGTTTTGAGAAATGAAAGAGCAAGACGACATAGGGCACGGCGCAATAATAATATCAATAATAATTCAAATACATTGGAACCTGATAATAATCAGATAAATTTAACTGAAAAAAGTAGAGAATGTAGGATAAGATGTCATAGTAGTGAAAATGATGAGGAGGGTAGAGAATTCCGAAATCGTCGACGTGAACGAAATGTAGAAAATCGAAGATTTTTGGAACAAAATATGTTAATGTAAATGATGTTACATGCAGTCATTGTAAGGCGAAACATTTTACTGCAGAGAAAGTATTCAACAAGGGTAATTCATTTAATGATTGTTGCAGTCATGGGACTTTTGAATTGGAAGAAATCCCAGATTTTCCAGATAATTTACGTTTATTATTGGAAAATAATCATCAAAAAAGTAAAGTGTTTTTTGAACGTATTCGAAATTATAATATTTCATTTTCGTTTGCATCTTTTAATGCCAATGTATTTGGTATGCCTACAATATGTAGAGCGCCATATTGATTTAAAATCCAATGTCAAATTTATTACCAAATAAATGAGGCTTTATGTCCATCGGAAAAGGATTATCCTAAATATGGTCAGCTTTTTATTGTAAATCCGCAAGAAGCTATCGATTAGAGAATGGCAGCTAAAGTAGAAACTGACAGAGAAATAATGTATAGTTTAGAGCGAAGAATAAGACAATAGATTTTATTTGCCAAGTGATACGTAGTGATGAAGGAAGAAACTGAGCAACAACGTGAAGTATTGGATGGTGATACGGAACCTAAATTACAATTAATTTTTAGTTTAAAACCGCGCTATGATCGAAATAGGTATAATTAGCAAAGAACAAATGAGGTTGCTGCGGTTTTTGTTAGTACATCCGATGGTGTTATTCCTGAATCATATGTGACTATCCGTAATAAGGCTACGCATGTATTGCAATCAGTAAGTTCGATGGATCGATAAACGTAGAACATATAATATATCCAGTGTTTTATATCCTCATTGATCGCAAGGTTGGCATAAAAATATAGCGAACATAAATAATAGGAAATATGTAGTAGATAATGATGATGCTCAAAATGAACAAAGTAATCGTCGAGTAAGTAGGGGTTCCTATGTTAAATATAGAATAGGCATAAGTTCTGATACATTCAATACATTTGTATTAGGTCGTAGATTATTTCAACAATGCATTGTTGATAGTTACGTTAAAATCGAGGGGGATCATATTGAATATATTTGGCGTAATCAAAAAAAATTTCGTGTGGAATCATACCAGGGATTAGTTAATCATTTAAATAACACTGCAAATGATATGAATTGTCAAGTAGGGAAAGTAGTTATATTGCCATCAACTTTTGTTGGTTCTCCTAGATATATGATGCAAAATTATCAAGATGCAATAACTATAGTTCGTATGAAAAGAAAACCTGATCTGTTTATAACTATGACGTATAATCCTAACTGGCGTGAATTTAAAGATAATTTATTGCAGGGTCGACAGGCTTCAGATCATCCTGACATCTGTGCTCGTGTTTTCCATTTAAAAGTAGCATATTTAATCTCGCTAATAACAAAAAATAAATATTTTTGGAATTGCAGAAACGGGGTTTACCTTTTGCAGACATTTTAGTTATTTTAAAAAATGGTTATAAATTGTCTACCGTGAATGATATCGATAAATACATTTCTGCTGAAATTCCTAATTCTGAGACTGATTCAATATTGTATATCACTGTGGTTAATAATATGATTCATGGTCCATGTGATAGCAGATGTATCATTGACGGTCAATGTTCGAAACATTGTCCAAGAGAATTTTGATAAGAAACTATAATGTCGACTGATGGATATCCTTATTATAAACGAAGAAATGATGGTAAAAAAATTATGCGTCGTAAACAAACTATTTTATGTATATTGAATTGTTATATTAACGTTGAAGTAGTGTGCAGCATAAAGTCCGTGAAATATTTGTAAAAATATGTTTATAAAGGTTACGACATCGCAAATATCATAGTTAAAGGATCAAATAATGAGAGGGTAATTAATCACGATGAAGTTCGTAGTGTTATAAAAACGCGATATGTTAGCCCAGATGAAGCATTTTACCGTATCTTAAGTAAAACATTACAGTGTAAAAGTCATAGTATCATAGGCTTAGCAGTTCATTTACCTCAACAACAGTTATTTATAATTAATGACATTGATGATGATGAAGCTGTGGAGGCTGCATTAAATCGAAGTAGTACATTATTAGCTTATTTTGATTTGAATAAACAAGATATTTCAGCTAGACAGTACACTTATGCTGAAATATTCCAGCTCATTATGTTTTTTAAACAACACAATGATAATGGTCATGAAGTTTATAGATGGTCAAAACGAAAATCTTATTACAATTGTATTGGACGTATGTATTCCGTAAGTCCAAGTCAGGTAGAGTTATGACGTTTTCGGAAGCTTGCTTAGCGTTAGGTAAAAAAGTGTACAAAAGTATTAAAAATAGTAAAAAAAGTGTTGAAAAACATATTAAAATGTAAAGAAAATATTAGCAACTGTAAAGAAGTATAAAAAAAATATAAGTAACTGTAAGAAAGTATAAAAACAATCTAAGCAACTGTAAGAAAGTATAGAAAAAAATTCAAGAACATGTTGGTAACCTATAAAAAAAATGTAAGAAAGTGTAAAGAAGGTATAATAAAGTGTTAATAAATGTAAAAAAGTGTAAAAACATTATAATCAAATGTTATTATTAAGTATTACAAAACTGTAAAAGAATTTTTGAATCGCTTCTGCTATTTGCACGTCAGATTTATGTATACAAAGTATATACATATATAACGTAATATAATTTCTCTAGTCAGATGTCAAAGCAGAACATATAAACTTATTGTCTGAATCAATACACTTTACATCTGACGTACGTTTAGTAAGAGCCTTTTTGAATTACGACCCTGTTGTAAATTATAAATGTTAATAACAGTGAATACCTGTTAAAAATTACTTAAAACTATTTACTATTTTTATTAGTCTTTATTTATAAGTTATAACAAAATCAATGTCCAAAATTATTAATATCTCTGTTGCAAATTGTAAATGTTAATAACAGTTAATAACTATTAAAAAATATTTAAGAGTATTTGTAACTATCCCAAATTGTTTATAAATTTTATAAATTTTAGGATTTTGGACACATTTCCAAATAGTTTTTAGAAGTTTAAAAGAGTTTGATGATTGAAACAGTTTCAAATAACTTTGAATGATGTTTAAATTTAATTAATAATTTGTATTTAATTAAACTATTAATTAATAATACTAATAATAATTAATTGATAATTATTAATTAAATCAACAAATGATAATTGAGAACTATATTTATGAATGATATTTTGAATGACATTGAAGAAGAATTAATGAGTTAGAATCAATTGAACTATTACTAACTAATGGTTCGGAGATTATGGAGGTGAAGTGACTGAAGAAAAAGAGACTCTCAGGTCTTACTCTTTATTCAATACATCGATCCTGGTCGGATTACAAAATCGTGGGCGCATTGCTACACCCGAACACAAATTAATCGCATTAGTAACTAAACAAAACTTACTCTCTACCAAACGAACAGAACAATGGGCGGAGGGGGGGGGGGGTTCCCGAGCTAAGAAGGAGTGGTGTTGATCACATGGAGGTGGGGGTTCCCGATCTCGGTGCGAAGCGCGAGCGTAGAGCACACGTGGAGCGTCAGCAGGTGGGCACGTCCGGCCCGAGCTGAGTTCAGTCGAGGAGTGCCGACCGAGCGCGGTGCGGCGCTAGTTGTCCCATCTCCTCTCTCCCTCAAAGCGAGGAGGGGAGGAGCGCGGAGCGCATGGGAGCATCGGACACGAGGTTCCTTAGGACGCAAATAATTCCAACACTGCCGCCCACGTCGTTCCTGGAACGAGACTTTCTTGCACCACAGCGTTCGTCACTTACACCTGGTTGTGCCCCCCTGAAAAGAGGGTTCGGAAAGTGACAGCTGTACGAGCCGCGTGATTGGTCTAGTGTAGTCGCCGCTGGCGGTCCTCACTTAGTCTACTCTCACTTGTCCGTCGGATCCGGGGTAAGTCTTCAGGACCGTAGCACGGGGCCATCTTCTGTGATGCCCTAATAGGGATGGGTGTACCACGATAACAAAGTCACCAACGGTTATATTCTCGTGTGGGCGCGACTATTTGACGCGTTACTGCAAGGAATTAAGGTATTCCCGACCCCAGCGCACCCAGAAATAATCGCGCATCGTGTTGACGAGCTGCCAGTGTGTGACTCGATCGAGGTTGAAGTCTGCCGCAACCGGATGCGGGTGGGCCATAAGGGAGCCACCTATCAAGAAGTGGGCCGGGGACAGGAGATGGATGTCGTCAGGGTCGCCGGAGATGGGCCCCAAAGGACGACTATTCAACACGAGTTTGATTTCGACGAGCAGGGTTGCGAATTTCTCGTACGTAAGGTTCTTCGGCTCCGCAACTCGACGGAGATGCCTCTTCATTGATTTAACACCTGCCTCCCAGAGACCCACGAAATGAGGAGCGGAGGGAGGAATCGAGTGCCACTCGATGCCCCCGGAGGCGAGCGAATCGGCAATCTTGTTCAAGCATTAGCCTTGCTCAGCATCACCTAAGCTCAGCATCGGCGCCGCGGAAGTTTGTAGCGTTGTTGTTCCACAACTCGGCAGGTTTTCCTCGACATCCCGAGAACCGTATGAGCTCTCCGAGAAAGCTCTGGGTGGTGAGGTCGCCGACAAGCTCTAGACGCTCTATCGCGTCTAAGACAATTGAAGCACAGTCGTCCCAACTCTCCACGGGTTGTTCGAGAGTTCTCAGCTGGTATCGGTGTCGTTTCAGCTCGTCCAAGAGCCGCTGCAGATTGGCTGAAGATTCTTCCTTTGAAGGGCGTAGGGTTTTAAGAGATTTCAAGTGGTCTTGAACGAGGAGCTGGTGATGGTCGTAGCGGACTTCGAGGTTACTCCAAGCGATCGTGTAGTTTGCAGCCGTGACCTGAAGGTCGTCGATTGCGGCTCTAGCGTTGCCTTGAACGTGGGTTTTAAGGTAGTAGAGTTTGTCCACGTTGCTGAGATCAGGGTCATCGTGAATGAGGGATCAAAAGATATCGCGGAATGATTCCCAATCCTCGCGCAGCCCGCTGAATGAGGGAATGACGATCCGTGGCAGGCGGGTGGTGCCGCGAGTGTGTCCGGCAATGGGCGTGCTGTGGGCTAACGGATGTGGATTAAGGCGCGCACGGATATCTTACGCGTAGCCCTGAGCACTGATGTAGGTGTTTTCCACCTGGGGATAGTCTCCATCACTGAAATATCGGTGATTATGTGGCGTGGCTGGGTGTAACAGGGCGACATGAAATGGCCCGCTAATCGTCGTCTCTAGCGAGGTGGACCTTGATGCGCTAACCACCTGCTGCCATGGCTGTCCCCAAAATGCGCGCCTCGTTCTAAGAGTGCACAAACCTTTGTCGCCGGCCACGTTAATGTGAACGATGAGATACGATATTTCACGTATAAGATATTTTCGCTTAAGAGGCGATACAGATCCTAAGAAAAATTTACTTATTTCATTATTAAATTCTTTGACGCGTTGTGGAGTACTTGGTAAAACATCTTTATCTTCATCGACTACGTTCTCGGTAACTTTATTATCCATTATAAATTCATTGTCAGGGCTATTCACCAATTCTAAATCACGACAGTAACAAGGTTTAAACAGATATGTAGATGGTATCAAAGGTAAATCATGATGTAGGAGTTTCAATGGATGAGCAATCTCCTCAAATTGTTTAAAACGTACGAAACTAGGTCCGTAACAGATTTTGTGTGCCTATGTGAAAAATCTGCACATTTAATTCTATTCACTGAGTAACATTCAGATATCGTCGTTGAGTGGATGAGGTGAATTTTTCTTGGTACATAAAAGGTCTAACCATAGCCACCTAGCGGTCAAATGTATAAGTACATAAACTCATAAAGTGGGCTCGTGTATATATATGTATTACTTACGTACGCGCACAGATAAAAACCTTTATATTGACTATTATATCATTGACTATATCTAAGTATTAGGCGTCAAAAATTTATCTGTGGGTTATCTCATTAGTGATCGCTATCTCAGTGCTAATGTCATGAATCTCACATATACGTCTAGATAGGTATTTAAGTCCTTTATCGCGACAAAAAAAATTGAGCAAAAAAGAATGGTTTTTTAAATTTTTTTCTGCATAACATAAAGAATGTGTAAGAGGGCTCAAAACTAAGTAAAATCATGTGTTACACGCTTAAATACTTAAAAAAAGCTGGTGAAACAGAAACGGTTCGAAATTGACATAGAAAGATTTTTTCCAAAGTAAGAATTATCTCGGAATTTTCCGCCATGGCTGACACATATAATTTTACACGCTTAAATGCTTAAAAAAGCTGGTGAAACCGTAGCGGTTCGAAATTGACATAGAAAGATTTTTTCCTAAGTATGAATTATCTCGGAACTTTCCGTCAGGGCTGACACATACAATTTTGATGCAACAAAAAAAGAAAAAAATTTGTGTCCAATTATTTTTGGAGAAGAACGTAAATACTTTTATTTCAAAATAATTAGTGACATAGGCATATGCAGGCTACCTGATTTGAAATGGATTCGGCCATATGGGTAAATTGACAACACTTTTAACTATTGTGTAAATTTCATTTTTAAAAGTAATATATCTTTGCTATTTTCTTGCAGTGCAAAGCACAGAAATTAGTCAGGATGTAACATCTTCAATAGAAACTGTAAAATAATTTTTGTTATCGATATGAGTGTGCAACACACGAAGGCGCACCATAAGGATATATAAAACTGTCTAAAAGGTGCCATTTTGAAAATGGTTCCTGTTTAGACACTTTTGTACATCCCCACGCTGAGCCATATGTTGCCCACTCATATTGATCACAGGACGATTTTTCTAGTTTCTATTGAAGATTTTACATCCAGTCTAGTTTCTGAGTTTTGCATTGCAAGCTAATATCAACAATAAATTACTTTTAAAAATAAAATTCAGACAATAATTAGAAGTATTATGGATTTTCCCATATAAAACACAATCGAATGCCGGAAACCAAAAGGGGGAAGAAAATAAGGTCTGACGATGAGAAATAGAGGAAATGTCAACTCGAAAACGATACATAAAATTTTTCATTTGTTCAATATTTCTAATATGAGATCACATTTTGACATGAAACTTTTTACCTCATAGTAAAATCGAACAGATTATTTGAAACTTCAAATTTGGATTAATATATAAGCGATTGAGATAAATAGAATAGAATATTGAAGTTCTTCACATACCTTTTTCAATGTACAAGTTAAGGGGTCGACCCTCGGGCTTCTTCTATATTTGCCTTCAAAACGCTTCCACTCCTTGATCTCTAAATTTTATACTCAATTTTGTGTACGTAAATTTTGCGAGCATCAAGAATTTTATACATTTTATCACATTAGACCCCACAGTGGAAGGGCTTACGAAGCCCCACAAAAATACGTTCTGAAAAATGATTAATTTATTTTGCAACTGATTATGAGATGTTTCTAGAAAATATTTTTATATTTCTATTGGAATGTGTTTTTGTGTATAAAGGCTCTCTCCCATTAAGATAGGCAAAATGCCCTTGTTCTAGATTTCGAAAATAACCTACTATTTTTCAGAGTCATTAAATGTCATCTTCAAGGTAACAAAATATATATAAAACTTTAATTGCGTTTTAAATACCGTTAAAATGAACCTGCAACATTTTTTCTCTTCAAAATACGTGTTTTAACTTCAGTCTAATGCTCAAGGTATTTATATTAGCTTGCTAATGGTGGGACGTTGTCAAAATTGCAAAAACCTGTATTTTTCAGGTTATTTTGACCCGTATCCAATTGTTAACACATTGAATCTCTTTGAATCTCTTTTTTTTTTGTTAAAATTATATTAGAAAATACCACGGAATTTTTTTGGATTTTTTAGAGGTCATTATGATGATTAAAAAAATTTTAAATCCTCAAATAAGTGGGTAAAAAGCTTAATAATCCTCAAAGAAGTAGGTAAAAAGCTTACAAATCCCATCAAAAACCAGATTATTTTTTATCTAAGTTCTATTATCACCAGAGTTTTGTTTTTTTAACATACATATTTATTAATTTCAAAATTATATTACGATTTCATCAAGATTTTAAAGCTGAGTCATTTTGGAAAATCCAGATACATGATTTTTTCTGTTTTTTTAGATGATCTTTGAAGAGGTTATCTCTTACAATTCTTTCATGTCGCATAGTTGCTCTGATTTGTTGAAAAGTATGTTACCGAGTGCCCCAACCAATGAGAAGCTCATTGACGCTCGCGAATGCGATACACAAACATATATGCTTTTACGCAGGAATACGTTAACACCCTTATATCTACCCATTTTTATTTTAAGAACTCTGGCTTCATTTTGCTCAGGTTCATTACACAGAAAAAGGAACAGCACACAGATATAGGATTGAACATTGATTACTATATCTATGTATAAGAAAAACGGAAAAATACTTCTACGAATAGGGGCAGCTATAGAAACAATGACAAAAATAAACATGGAATAGTCAACACATTAATTTATTATTTGGATTAGAGAAAGAATATTTTACACATAATTTTTGTAGGTATTTTTTACATAATATCTGCAATCATTATACATCTAATCTTTATTACGCTATAGCATTATGCAATTCAGTTATAATTTTTGTCACGCTACAGTATTGTGCTATTTAGTAATTATTTAATCGTCACCGCTGTCCTCGTTTATAACTTGAATAACTTCAATAAAATCAAATAATGTTGTTAATGCGTCAGATGGTCGTAAGATTCTAGATGAGTATCGAGCGTTGGATAAGTAATAAATGGCAGTAGCAACGTGTGAACAGCATCCGATCGTTCTGATAGCTAGACTGGAGGAATAATAATAACTTACATAACTAACTTACTACAATTTCAACAAAATATATTAATCTTATATTTAAACAATCAGTATTAAACATTTAATATTTTTTTAGAATTGATCCTATGCTTACTCTGTTTAAAATATAAAGTTTTTCAATCTATTTTTTAAATTTGTAGATTTATTTTTCTTACTGTAAAAGAGTGTCTTTATTTCTGCAGAGAAGTTATTGAAAGTTTTTAAAGCTACTAAGTAGCTACTCTTATTACTAATAGCCTTCTTTGTTTTATGTAACTGAATACACTTTTTTCTATTCTTAGATTTACTTGCTTTATATATTTCTGACAATTCTTCGTAGGGATAGACTAGAGCCTCAATATTCTTGTTTGTATTTTTTGTAGCAGAGTTAAATTGTTATTGTATGCCCCGCCCCAGGCAATTATTCCATAATTTATTAGACTATGAAAGAAACCGTAGTATATTGTCATTAGCGTTTTAGTATCCATGAAGTATTTAATTTTTGCAAAAATATTTATTAAGTATTTAGTTTTATTTACAATATATTCAATGTGCTTATCCTATTTCATAGTCTAATCAAATACCAACCCTAGGCATTTGTGGTTTGTTACTCTTTTGATTTTCTGTTTGTATATATCTATATCGAGTTTTATTGGAACACTAACACAATAGTTACTCATAGTCATGTAGACAGTTTTATTTGTATTTAAGGATAGTTTGTTGATAGCTAACCAATTTGCTATATGCTCTAAAGATTTATTCATTTTTTCCCGATCGGATGCCCACGTGTTGACAGAATAGTATCTCTTTGCATATCTAACAATAGATCGTTAACATATATTGTAAATTAGTGATATAGGTCTGTAGTTAGAGACTACAGCTTTGTCCTTGATTTTGTGTATAGGTACTACCTCAGCACTTTTCAGAGCATTGGGGCATACGACTTGTTCTATTGACCTATTGAAGATATGTTGTAGTGGTATCACTATAAATGGAGCAATGGTTTTGAGTTTTTTGCATTTATATTGTCAACTCTTCCTGATTTAGCTTTAAGATTTTTAATTATTTTACCTATTTCGACAGAATTCGTTGGGCGAATGAAAATTGTTTTTACGTTCCTTTCTACAGGTTTTATATAGGTTTTATTTGGTTGTTTAATGTTTCTGCCTCGATTGGAGCCAACTTCGCCGAAATATGTGTTCATGTAGTTGGCAATGTCTATTTTCTGCTCTATTTTTGTATTGTTTCCATATATATATATTTAATCCGCTCTTTGGATTTCTGACTTTTTTTTAATTTACTATTGATTATTTCCCATAATTTGTTTGTATCCCTACTATTTCTTTCTATCCTGTTTTTTTCATATTTAATTTTAGCATCTTTTATAACTCTATCTAATAATTTAGAATAATTGTTGTACTCATACTCTAAATCTGCACAGTTTGGATTTTTTTCCATAATGAATATAACATTTCTTTTCTTTTGCAAGATATTAAAATTGCAGAGGTAATCCAATTTTTCCTTGGTATCATGTGTCTATCACTTTTTTCTGGGTTGTGCTGACTGGAGCATTGTTCAGACAGTCTTTAATTTTACTTACTAGCGCATCGACAGCACTGTTTGGATCCTTTATTGACAATATATCATTCCATTCCATCAGTCTTGTATTATTTCGTAGTTTATTATAGCTAATGACATTTTTTGGTATACTATTTTGTTTTTCTATTGCGATTTTATTCAGGGTTACTATTAAATGATAGTGGTCACTAAAAGCGTTTGTGAGTTTAAATACTATCGCAGTCATAGAATTGGATTTTAGGAATATATTGTCAATACAGGTTCCACCAACATTGTCTTGTGCTGGCCTAGTTACACTTAGGAAACATGGTATATACACTGTGCATAGTGTCAATATTAAAATCTCCTACTAACATATGGTTCTTAATATTTATGTTATTATTGAGATAATTATTTATTGTATTTACAAATTCCGGTTGCTTAACAAAATGAGATATATATGTCACAGAAATTCTAATACTCTCATTATTATTCATAAGGATATCCGTGCATAGGATACTTAACCTGTCAATTTTATTCACTTCAGTCTTTTCTATGATACTATCTTTAATATACACTGCAACTCCGTCCGCTTTATTTATTTCACTTTCGTTATGATATAGTTTGTAAAGATATTTGATATAGTCCACCTTAGTGCGGTCTCCATGTTTCCGAGCATACAATAATACTTGGTATATTTAAGAGTCTATTTTCGAGTAGTTCAAGCTTATCATGGTTGGCACTTAAACTTATCACATTGACGTATAAAATGATAAACTTATGATTTTTCAAGTTAACGTTCAGAATTCTAGTATTGCTACACTCAATTTCATTTGTTATAATGTTACTTAGTTGGGTGGCACTTTCTGAACTTTTTGCTTAGGAGAAATACCCGCGTTAATTTCATGCAACGCTTCTCTGTTACCGATAGTGCGGGGCTTGCTGATTTTGTAGTAGCTGGTGATATCGCCACAGTTGATACCTGTTGTTGCTTAGAAAAATGTACCTTACCAATGTGTCTTTGTATCGTAGGCATAACAGTGTAATCGGTATTAGCTATAAACTTTTAAATTTTAGCTTTTATAATTTCGCACTCGTGGCTATCTGTTGCCATATGTTTTGTGTCATATGTTGTAGCAAATTTTTTGTTTGCATAGGAGCTATTAGTACACTTTTTTCATCACTATCACAGGCTGCAGTATTATGATTACCTGCAAATTTTGAGCACTTACTTTGGTTTGTGCACCTACTGCCACTATGCCCAAATCTTCCACAGTTTGATCAAGGTGTAGAGTCTATTATATCGAAAACTCTACAATTTATTCGTTCTTAAATATTTGTAATTATCTGCTGGTACATTTAGAATTAGTGTTTGTAAATTAGTTTTCTCATTTTTGTACGAATGTAGTATTTCACATTTTTTGTTGAATTTGTTAAAATTTCTAGTATTGATGTCATTCTCAAGCACTTTATCGTTCATTTTTTCTTAATTATCTATTCCTACTACGTTAACATTGGGATTCGCGATTTGTTCTTTTATTCTTTCACATTTGTTCGATAATTTAGCACTTAACACTTTAACTGCTTTGGCCACACTTCGTTCATTTACACAATCTATCACCAACTCCTTTTCTTTAAATGATTTTATATTTTTCGTCTAAATAGTTTTATATTTTATTAAATAGTGAGTCACGTATCAAGTTACATCTTTTATAGTTTCTTCCTTTTTTGTTATCTTAACTACTATTCTAGATACTTGTTTATTTTTGGGTTTAATATTTGTAATATTTCTACATAGTTGTTGCTTTTTTTTAATGAAACATTTTTATTTTCAGCCTTGTATTTTTCAATTATTTCTCTTTGCAGTTGGTTTTTTTCTTGCAGTTCATTCTTAAGTTATCGTAATAGTTCGTTTTCTATTTTTAGTTTTTAATTATCCATATGTTCTTCAATTGTTGTTGTTTCTTCATGGCTTTTTCTAATTAACTTAATATTTGTTCCTTATATCGTCTCCTTTTTCTTGAAATTATTTGGTGGATGAACCGTTTAGCTTCCTTACTCAGCTGTTTTGAGTATTCATTGTAAGTTGTACTTACTTTTTCATGATGTGGGCCAATTCCAGTGACTCATGAAGGGCTTATGAATTTCGATCCTTCCAAGCTTTGAAAATCACTTTTTTCATACCAATTTTCACATAATATGCATAATACTGGTTGCAATTTTGTATTTATATGATTTTTGTAACTTATTTCGTGGAGCTCCGGCAGCAGGCCCAAGCTCTCCGCTGTTATGCTGGCGACTATTTTTGAGCATTTAAAATTTTTATAATCATCAAAATGACCTTTAAAAAATCCCAAAAAATTCAGGGTTTTTTCTAATACATTTTCAACAAAAAGTATTTTTTATCAAAGAGATTCAATGTGTTGACGATTGGATACGGGTCAAAATAACCTGAAAAATGCAGTTTTTGCGATTTTGACAACAGCTCAGCATTAGGAAGCTAATATAAATACCTGAATC
>JAPYZP010006353.1:0-10032 GCA_030522985.1 Torymus sinensis
GTCATTTTAAAGGTGTCTGACCCCCTTAAATCAATCTATACACCTTCCCAGAATAAATGCATTAGATAAACAGGTTAATAACTAACGTAATTCTAATAAATTTTTGGCCGAATTATGATAAATTTAACGCAGAAAAATATTTTGAATCATCCCATCAACTCCCCATAGCATGGCATAAACGTATCGTCCAAATATACTAATATTCATGCAAAAGGATCCAGATGAAGATAGAAGGAAATATCTCGAGGGCGAGGACAAACAATACTTATATTTTTTTTTTTTTGTTCTTGTTTAATAAATTATCATTATTTTATTAATTCACTAACATCATTGTCATGATTTTCTTGATATATTTAAATTGCTATAGAATTTTAGAAAACTTTGCCACGCATTAATGATCTTTATACCATCAATTTCGTGTATCAAAATCGAACATGTCATATCCATACAATAGAAAGTAAACACTCTTCCAATCAAGGACAACGTCAACAGCTCGAGCGGCCTTGATACCATCGACAAGCAGCAGGATAAACACATATAAAATCTAATCGTCATTGCACATAGGCGATTTTCTGAATTGGTTATCCCTCTCCTTTCCTAATGAACCTTACAAGCATTTAAAAGTACGTGGTTTCACCACTGTTTTCGATGGCGAAAGAAGGACATTTACCCATTGATGTGGTTGTCGCGATGGACAACAACTTTCGCCACACATAAGAACTTTCGGCACGCATGTTTCTGAGTTGGTAACTGGACAACTGCAGACTTTATTAATAGATTACTTTAGAGGTTTTGTCAACATATTCAAAGTTATTAACCTATATGTACAACAAAAAGAATCACTTCAAATGATCAATGTACACCCGATGGAAATTGATTCTAGCAATGCATACTCCGTTAGTGATATTCACACATAACCTTTTGAATGTTCATATCATTTTCGAGTTATGTTAATGATTAAAATATGATGTGTGATGGTCACTAACGGGGTATGCATTATTGTCCATCGGGTATATAAGCGATTTATATTGCTTTAATTTGTGAAATGGATAACAGATTATTGATTAATAACGTCTCACTTTTTGTAAGAATTTCTTCTTGAGTGATCATTTATTTTTTCAGATTGTGACGAGGAGCACGCTTAACAGCAGTGCCCTCGTCGCCTCGCATTCTTCGATGCCCGCGCTGGCCAAAGCCCGTGTACGTGCGAAGCATTTGCGCGTATACTTACACGGGCTTTTCTGTTTTTGAGGATTCTGCAACGACGCAAGGCGCGAGCTCGCGCACATTAACAACGGCAGAAGTACACACGAAGGCAGAGAGAGAGAGAAAGAGGGAACCGCCGAAAAGCGCGAGTGCTCGCAGCAGCGAGAGAGCGCGGACTCAATCAGTTCCGACTAGTTAGTCGCCCGGCTCGGTCACACAATTAGACTCTCGCACCAGTGCTACTTCAAGGCCAAGAAGAAGAGAGAGAGAGAGAGAGAGAGACTTACACGCCGGGAGCAGAGCGAACGACTGCGCACCTGCTGCGCGGAGAGAGACGCAGTCTCCTCCGCCTTCCGCCTCTACAGCCGCCACCTGCATCGCCGTAGTACAGCCAGCGGTGCCGGAGAGCAGCGGCGTACAGAACAGCGAAAGCTGCGAGTCTACGAGACAGGCGAGTAACAGTGACTCCCGGCCTAGCGTTGGCCAGTGCGTGCGGCAATAGAGAGAGCGAGGATTTGTATCGCCGTTGACGCCGAGTAATCGGCAGCGCACGACGATCATCCTTCGCGTAGAGTGTGGGGTCGAGAAAGCCCCGGTTGCGAGGCTACGCCGTAGCGTCGGCATTAGTGCCGAGAAAATTAGAATCACGCATGTATATTGTCGGGATTAACTTGTGAATTCCAGTGAATAAAGAGTGATATATTGCAATAAATTTGTGTTCAATTGCGAGCAACCTCTCCAACCATAAATCCCTCTCTCAACACAGGAGTCGGCCTCCCACCGATTCCGCGACGATCGGAGCGACAGCCTCCGGATTCTGGAAATATAAATAAGTTGTGGCGCGTGCACAGGGAGGTAAGGTGCAGCGTTACAAGATAAAAATAAAGTAGTTGACTTTGTTACTGCAAATGGAGGAAGAGTACCGCATGTTTAATAATTGTACGTGTACAATAGCACGTAAATTAAAAATATTATAGATGATCTTCAGTAAAATTTATTTATTAAAATTATGCACGTGATGTTTTCGATGCCCGCCACCACGACCAGCAGCACTCGCTGCGCTCGTGCCGCAAATGTCGGGGGCGGGCATCGAATTCAAGGCGCTTGAGCCCGTTGGATGCGTTATCATTATAGATGGCAAACGTACTTTTGCGCCAACTTCACGCAGTGGCGGAGCTTCAACTTTTGTCTCTAGTACCGTAATGTACTATTTTTCGCCGGATCAAAAATCCTAGCACTCTTAAGAAAACTATACTATTTAGAAGTACTCAGTTTAAATCTGGAGTCAATCCATCCTCAGGAACATTTAAAAGCTTACGGTCAGTGAAAAAACTTGTTTCATCGATAACTATGGTTCTGGACCATAAAAAAGGCCCAGACCCAGGTCTAAGGAAAGGTAAATGTACCCCCTTTTATATGTAAAAGTGGCAAATAATTGGCTCACATTTGTATATTGAAATATAAAATTTTTTTATTTCAGAAAAAAGGTGTCTAGCCCCCTTAACTACTCTGTATCATCTCAACGAGGGGCAGCGGAAAGCCTTATTGAGGAAAGCTGATGCAAAGTTGGTTCATCGTATTTGCGAATGCGCTTTAAACGTGTTTATTTGTAACGTGCCGCTAAGTAAAGGACACAAGTCTTGTTTACGCAAACACGCGAAAGTTTTACGAAAACGTGCGGCGTCAGATATTACATTGCAAAGAAGAAAAAATATTATACTAGACTCTGGTTCTAATCAAAAAGGAAAAAGAGTTAAACTAAAGAAAAAACAGACATGGCTATGGAGTCAAATGACCGGGATAGATTGAAACCTCAAGAAGAAGAATAAAAGGACAGTATATTGATTAACCTTATTGATTTGCTACCATTCGAAATGCACGTGCCTGGATATAAATTTTGCGGCCCCGGAACTAAGTTGGCCGAGCATATTCAACGGGGTGATATCGGTATCAGTCCATTGGACGAGGCCTGTTGACAGCACGATTTGGCTTACAACAACCCGAGCAGTAATCGTCGCCAAGCCGATAAAATTTTAGCAGAATATGCTTTTTCTCGTATGCTCGCTGGTGAAACACCACCCGACGAAAGAACAGCGATGATGACAGCTTGCTGTATAGTTAGTAAAATGACATTCGAAAAATTTTGTTCACACATCAAAAAGGTTATAAAAAAACAAAACAAGAAAAATAATAAGTCAACAATACCTAAAATAAAAGAGGCTAAGAAGCCAAAGGAAAAGAAATCAAAGGATAAGAAACATTTCGAATAAAATGTTTGAGAAACTTTACTACTAAGCGCACCGCCCTTCGTCATACACTAAGGCCGATAAACTTTTGCATGCTACAAAAGGCAAATACAGTCGTCAAAGTGTTATTGCATGGCTCGAGAATCAAGATGCGTATAACCAGCACAGACCTCTTAGACATCGCTTTCCGAGACGCAGTTATAATGTACGTAATTTTGACGTTTGATGGGAGGCTGAGTTGATGGACATAAGATCCATATATTCTTACAATGACTGATACAGTTGCGTTCTAACCGTTATTGATGCAGTTAGTAAATATGGATGTACTGAAACGATGAAAGAAAAAATTTCGAGAAATGTTTGTGATGCGTTTGAACGTATTTTATCGAGGAGTGATGAACGAAAACCAGTATGTCTTCAAACTGATAAAGGATAAGAATTCATGGGTGACGTCATGCAGAGAAGAGGAGAAGAAATTTGATAAATCACGGAATTACAAATAGAATGGCACCCAGTCTGGTGACGTTCAAACTCGTTTGTAGCGAGGGGCAACATTAAATTTCCACGATTACAGGTACGGTAGTATACCAATCAAGGACTTCTCCCTCCTCATGTACATCCCGCTATTATTCAACTCATTTTGGACCATAGAAATGGATTTACGGGATCAAAGCGGACGCGTAATCCCATTCGATTGTGGTACTCTGACCATTACACTTCATTTTAAAAGACTTAATTAAAGTACGTTATCGTTACAGTGAAAAAGATGGCCCGTTACCAGGAATACTTCAATGCAAGTTGGCGGTGGTCGTACCGAAGGGGAAATGGTTCGTGGGGAGCATCGGCTCGATGGCGGGGTTGGCCGCATTTACGTAGGCTCCCTCTACAAAAGGGGGCATGGTGGTATTGGATCATTTTTAGCGGAAATTTTCCGTCAAATTCTCTCACTCTTTCCTCGTGGCGCCAAGGCTGTTGAAAAAGAGGTTGTGCGCAGTGGTATGAACATTATGCCGAATGTTACCACGTGGAACACACCAATGAAGGTATCGATTCACAAGCGTTTAAGGAATCTGGCGTAATCCTCAAACAAAAAGCAGAGCACAAATTGGACAAATTTATGAAGGGGTTAAGATATAAATTACCACGCCAAGACTTTCCGTTTCAGTTGCGTTTCGACAGTGCTTGCAAAAGAGGAAAAAGAGTTTCAGAAGAAAAATAAGAAACGCAAGCCTCAGACCTTGAGAAAAGGTAAATCTGAGAAACAGTCAACAAAACAAAAGAAGAAGAAGAAGAGAACGACGAGAGATATTTTTGACTAGACAGCCATGGCTTCGTTCTATACTCATTCGTGCGAGTAGCTTCAGTCACAGTTATTTCTGTTTGAAATTCCTCCTACCCAAACAACGATACAAAGTTCGCATTGTGTACAGTACAAACCAATATCTTCTCTGACCGATATAATTTGTATTACCTGAGAATGGTGAAGAATACATCGATCTGGCTCATACTATGCATAGCCTGCGTGTTAGTCTAAAAGCTATGAGCGAACCACCAGAAACAGTTGCAGCGAAAAAAAATGTTGCGTCGGTCAACAATGTTATGCTTTCTCTGTTTAATCAAGTGGATGTATTTTTCAATCGAAAACCTGTATCACCACCGACTATGCTTATGCTTACAGAGCGTACATTGAAACATTGTTAAATTATGGACCGAGTGCAAAAAATTTACATTTGACGTGCGTCTTGTGGTACGAGGATACAGCCGGAAAAATGGACGATGGTCAAGATGCTAATGCTGGTTTCGTAGCATGTCGTAAATTACTGCCGACAAATAAATCAGTCGATCTGATTGAACATCTTTACTGTACCATCTTCAGTCAAGAAACATTATTAGTGAATGGTGTCGAAGAACATGTGCGATTAGTAAGATCTCGAGATAGTTTCTGCCTTATGGATCCTATCCGTCTTTATTCGGCACATATCGAGGAAGCCAATCTTTTGGTTAGGTGCCTAAAAATTAGCTGAAGTGCTTTATTAGCTTACGCACAATCACTTTCAAAGACAGCTGCGAAATGTCCTCTAACGAGAGTCGAAGTTAAGTTCACAGTGGAATTCACGGCGAAACTTTCGATAAGATCCTATTGGGTCAATTGCCAAAAAGAATTATAATTGGATTTGTTTACAATAAAGGTTTTAACGGTGATAGAGTATTTAACTCTTTCAAATTTTACGATTTTAATATTAACTTTCTATGCTTGTACGTCGATGGTGTACAAGTAGGGGAGACCGGGGCTATTCGCATGCGGGGCAGGTTGGAAAAATGACAATAACTCATGATTGGAGTAACAAAGGTCAAAGCTGTTGATGTCAGTAACGTAAAATGGAATAAGTAATATTTGTTTTAATTTTCAGTAGAAATGTATCATGCGTTTCGGAAATACGCAAGTTTTTAAATTTTTTGAGATATTTTTCAAACTTTGACATTTTAAAAACTGTCGTGTAATTCTTTGAAACATTTTGTTAATATGTTTTTCTTAACATAGGGCAAAATAAATGCTCTTTTACAATTCTACTGCTTGGTTTTTTTTTTAGTTTTCAACTTTTTAATATTATTAGGAGAATTTGCAAATTAGTGTTTGCTTGGGGCATGTTGGATGTTCTATTTAGAACAGGCAGATTGTGTAACTAACTTATCATTCTACTATGTTAATATCTAATTAACACATTATTTTTTATGTATAAAAGTTCTTGAATGTTCCCAGAGAAAATCGAAGGAAGTCTAATAAGACCTCCATTTATACATTTTGGGTAATAGTTGGTTTTTAGCAGATTATAGCTTATTTTCTGTTCAATGTCACATTTTCATATGTGATTCTTTTATATATTATAATGATATCGTTATTACTCAAATATTTATTATCAGTGAACCTATCACACGCACGTGGGAAACTTACCCGGCTTATGGGGCAGGTTGACCGAAAATTGATCAATTACAAACTTGTTTCTACCTTGTTTGGTGATCAATTTACAAATTTGAAAAAAATCATGAAGATGCTTATCAAAATCAAGTACTTTCATGAACTAAAATAATCCTGTTAATTTACTAATACAGTTTTGCCGAAAAAAATTAAATGTGGGAAGTCGGCCAACTAGCCCCGGTCTCCCCTACCATCGAAAACATTACAACCAAATTTTCGTGGAAATCAATAGATAAATACGTATAATACGTTATTTTCCCGAACTGGGGTGGATTTTCTTAACCAGGGCTGGGTTGCGAAAGTATTAATTATGCCATAAAGAATTAGAAATTAAAATTGCATTATTTAATTAAATCAGGGTTTAATTAAGAATTAAAATTTCAATCGTTAATTAAAAGAGCGTTTAACTAAGAATTAAAATTTTAATCGTTAATTATGCGAGCGTTTAACTAAGAATTAGAATTTCAATCGTTAATTAAAGCAGCTTTTAATTAAGAATTAAAATTTCAGTCGTTAATTAAACGAGCCTTTACTTGAGAATTAAAATTTCAATCGTTAATTAAACGAGCGTTTCAATGAGAATTGAAATCCCAATCATTAATTAAACGCGCCTTTAATTAAGCTTTTCAAATTTCAATCGTTAATTGAACAAGCCCTTAATTAAGAATTCAAAATTCAATCATTAATTAAACTCGCCTTTAATTAAGAATTGAAATTTCAATCGTTAATTAAACGAGCGTTTAACTAAGAGTTTAAATTTCAATCGTTAGTTAAACAAGCGTTTAACTGAGAACTAAAATTTCAATCGTTAATTATGCGAGCGTTAAACTAAGAACTAAAATTTCAATCGTTATTTATGCGCGCTTTTAATTAAAAATTAAAATTTCAATGGCGAATAATCATGTGAACCAGGGGTCGGTGGAGGTGCCTACTGGCTCTACTCTACGTGCCACCGAGTACATGGATTTCCGCGTCGAATGCGATATACTCCCGCAGCAGGTGGCCGATGAATGTGCGTACTGAGACATTTCCATAGATAATCGTATGTATATGTATTTTTGAGTTTAATGCGTATTCCTCGTCTACTGGATCGCCGATGAAGCTGTCTACTGGGTCCCCTCCGCCGGATATCGGCTTTGAGGGATTTTGAGGTCGAACAGAATATTGTCAGGCACCAGGTTGTCGATGGAGGTCTATACATGATCCCGTAGACGTGTTATCGGTTTTAGATGAATTTTGAGGTCGTTTGCGAAATCCTCGCGCACTAAGTGGTCGATGAAGGTGTTTACTGGATCATCGGTTTTAGAGAAACTTTAAGGTTGAACGCGATATACTCGTGCACCAGGTTGCCGATGAAGGTCTTTACAGAGTCATCTGGTTATCGAGTGGGGATCGATTTCAGTCAAACTGTGCAGCTTACCAGATTTACATTTCGGAAAGTCATATTTCTTAACTATTAATAAATGGGGAGTTTGTACAAAACATTTAAGATTTTTGCGTCATTAATGAATCATTTCTTTGTGTCAAGTAAATCCCTTTCTCGGTGTAGCGTCCGCAAGAAAAACACTATCGCGCCGTGGGCACGATCTGCTATTCGCCACGGCCCCGTAGACCTAAATTCGCGTTTCCGACTATTCTTTCGTAGCAGAATCTTTGATAACAACTTTTACACTTTTAAATAACTTGTATTTTAATATATGTGAGAGAATACCCGACTTGAAAGTAAAAAAATAATTATAAATGCTTTTGTGAACCATGATCGGAAATGCAAAATTAGGTGTCCACGGCGCGATAGTGTTTTTGTTGCGGACGCTACACTGAGAAAAGTCATTACTTGATACAGAGAAATAATTTATTTATGACCCAAAAATCTTATATGTTTGGTACAAAATCCCCATTCATTAATAGTTAAGAAATATGACTTTCCGAAATGTAAATCTGGTAAGCTGTACAGTTTGGCTGAAATCGATCTCCACTTGATAACCAGTCGAAAGACTGGTAAAACCGATGACCCAGTAAAAACCTTCATCGATCACCTAGTGCGCGAGGATTTCGCAAACGACCTCAAAATTCATCTAAAACCGATAACACGTCTACGGGACTCTGTATAGACCTCCATCGACAACCTGGTGCACAACGATATTCTGTTCGACCTCAAAATCACCCTAAAACCTATATCCGGCGGAGGGGACCCAGATAAACAGCTCCATCGGCGATCGGGTGCACGAGGATAACGCATTAAACTCAAAAATACCTCTACATTCGGTTACCTACGGAAATGACAGGATATGCACCTTCATCGTCCACCTGCTTCACGTGATTATCGCATTTAATTCCAAAATCCATTAAAATCGATGAAATTTTAATTTTTCGTTACACTAGCTTAATTCACAGCTGAAATTTTAATTTTTCGTTACACTAGCTTAATTCACAGCTGAAATTTTAATTCTTAATTAAAAGCTGCTTTAGTGAAAGATTGAAATTTTAATTCTTAATTAAAAGCTGCTTTAATTAACGATTGAAATTTTAGTTCTTAGTTAAACGCTCGCATAATTAACGATTAAAATTTTAATTCTTAGTTAAACGCTCGTTTAATTAACGATTGAAATTTGAATTCTTAAAGGCGGATTTAATTAACGATTGAAATTTTAATTCTTAATCAAAGGTTCGTTTAATTAACGACTGAAATTTTAATTCTTAATTAAAGGCTCGTTTAATTAACGATTGAAATTTTAATTCTTAATTGTAGGCGTGTTTAATTAACGATTGAAATTTTAATTCTTAATTAAAGGCAGGTTTAATTAATAATTGAAATTTTAATTCTTAATTAAAGGCAGGTTTAATTAACGATTGAAATCTTAATTCCTAATGAAACAAAGTAATTAATTGAAATTTTAATTAAATATTGCAACCCTGAACCAGGGTAATCAAATCTCACGTGAATCATATAGTTATGGTTATTGCTTTTTCGCATTCGATTTAGCTCTGGATTTGCCAGTCAACGAATGCACTTATTGGAATATAGCAAAACATGGTAGTGTTATATTAGACGTTTGATTAGACGAAGCATTAGCTAATACTGTAAATTGTATTGTATATGTCAAGTACAGCAATATTTTGGAAATAGACGCGTCACGTCAAACTGTTATTGACTTTAGTGATTGAAATTTGGACGTGTGGATGTCGCTGTTTTACGGTTATACATTTAGTAATAATTTTGTGTCACATAAGTCCTCTACTTTGCACTACATTCACCGTTGAAAGTCTTATGAGAATAATTGATTTAGTTATTGACATTCATTTCGATAAAGGTGTCAAGCATAACATGAAGCTGCCGTGGTCGCGCTTAATGGTAATTATCACGTTCATTGAGTAGTGTTCCCGACATCTAACTTGTGGAGTTGCACGGCTAATATTCGACGAGAAAATAAGTGATTAAGGTGGTCTTACACCTAGTGGCTTCTGAGGCCAAAATTATCTATAAAAAAGAGAAAAATGTTATTGAATCCACATACAATATATATCCTAAAAATATACACTATTTCTGACAAAATAGCCCAAGACTTAGTCTGTAGACCAATTTTACTCAGAGATATAGCATTT
>JAPYZP010006356.1:0-14529 GCA_030522985.1 Torymus sinensis
AAATACAAAAATAACTACGAATTATTTGCAAATAAATGATTATTCGTAAATGCAACGTTTAACTAACCCCGACCCATCAACATTTCACCCAAAACCATTTGGTCAACGTTCGATTGGTAGCTAACTAAAGCACGCGTTTCTTTTTTTCTAAACGCGCGCCAGTGGATAAAGGGCCGAGTACTTATATGTGTAGGTTGCGCTTGCGGGCCACACGAAACCGGCCCGCGACTACTTGTAGGTACGTATGGATCCCTTACGACTCCTCGTCGTATAACGATAAACCTTTGTTACAGGCTCGGTCTACGGGGCGCAATCCCTTTGTCATTCTTATTTCATAATTATCCATGATTTAATGGACTGCATAACTGAATATGACAATGTAGAATGGATATCCGATTCAAATATTTATTACTATAATAAGAATTCTGAAAATTTGTCTTTCTGCTCCGAAATTACTTGGCGGTGCCTACCCGAAACTAACCACTTGTCATTTTCTCCCCAATCCCTGAGAAAGCATCTAACAATATCCGCGTGCCCCCCACGAACGTCATCCTCCTCAATCGCACCGCCGTCAACGACGAGTTCGCTCGCTCGCAGGACACGGTGATGTAATGATATATGCGCGCGTAACGACGTGCTCAAGCTCTCTCTCTCTCTCTCACTCGGGCGGCCGCGCTCCGATCGATATGGCTCTCGCAGCGCCGCTCACCGTCATCGCCGTGTCGCCGTTACCGAGCACGCGCAAAAAATCGCGGATCCCCACAATAAAGCCTATACACACACATGCGCGCACACACACACGGACACTTACTCGGACTGGCGAGTGGAGCCTCTGTTCCTGATGTAACTCGCCATTATGCGCTTGCTCCGCTCTTACATCAAGGGTGCGCGCGCGCAGTGAGACAGAGAGAGACCGCTGCGCCCGGCGGGGATGGCGGCGCGACAGAGACGGCTGCTGCTGCTGCTGGTGCACACTATAATATGCACACGCACACTGTGCTGCGCGCACTTGGGGCCTCACCACAGCACACGCGCGCGCACCGCACTACTCGACATCCTCGTGTTCCGCACTCTCTGCTGCTCAGCCTTGTCCTTCGCCTGGCTTAGGTACTGATACGCCGCGACATTGTATATATGCACAGTAGTGCTTTAATATGTCTGTGGTGGCGCAGGCCGCACGCGCGCGACTATCTGTGCGCGCCGCCGCGTTGCTGCTGCTGCTGCTGCTGCTGCACGGATTTGCGAGAGGCGAGCGAGCGGAGCGGATGCCCGATAGCCACACAGTCGTGTACCTATACACATGCGCGCGGCGCAGTGCGCAGGTCCGCGAGAGAGCGGCGCGGCGGCGGCAAAAGCTTTTCGCGGTAGTACGTGGAGTAAGAGAGGGAGAGAGGAGGAGGAGGAGGTGGAGTGCGAGCAACTTCCAGAGGAGAAATGTCACTAGCTGCAGCAGGTAGTGCAGGATCGCGAGGTTTGCCGGCTTTTCCGCGGAGAGATATATATATGCGGGTTCCCTAGATATATCGGAGCGCCCCGCGTTGTCGGTGCATTGCATGCGCGAGTGTGCAGCCGGTGTGGAGTGTCGAGGAGAGTCTATGGATAGATTTTCTTTTTCGAATAAAATGCGCAGAGTCTTCAGCAGAGCTGAAGAAGAATTTTAATTATATATAAGGTAACTCGGGGTGATTCGGCTATTTGTCGAGTTCGCTATCTTGATTTATATCCGAAAGCTTAAATATCACCAATGTCGTCAGCTTCCAAATATGAAAAATATACCTTATAAATCATTTTTAATTGTTTCAGAATGATCACTACATTTTCATGTCAGTTTCTATTATCAAATTTCAGCGCGTCGAGCGTCTTACAAAGTAAAATAATCAAGTATTTCGTTTATACTCGAAATATGTAAGCTAAAAAATCCAATTGAAAGTGATACGGGCAGAAAGGTGAGATTTTTCCTTGAAATTAGTATCGAAGTAATATTAAAAATACTTTTTTTGTCATTTATAAAAGCAATAGACTTTCGCGTCTATAATTCACCTAATTCAGCCAATCAGTAAAAAATATGTGATCCAATAAATATGAAAAGGTGTGAAACTCGTATTACTTTCACAAATTCGTTAATGTGTCCCTTTTGTGAGAAGAAATTAAAACCAATTTCATTGATCGAAATGAATTATTGTAATGCATTATAATGTAAAATAAATTTATTTATTTCCTTTATAAGTACTTAGAGAGTTAATAATTAAATAAAGTTTTTTAAAAACCTCAATTTTATTAATTTTTAGAGTTAATGAGTTTTCTTGTACTATTTTTTCAATATTGTCCGAAATTGGTAAGATGTCAGTTAATTTGGCCAAAACGCACATTTTACACTTTTGCACCCAGCAGAGCGAATATCACATTTGGAGCGTTCCTAATTTTTTTTTCTCTAATATACTTTAAAGCCTTTCTCGCTATTTTTACCCAAAGCATTTACAGAAGAAGGAAGAAAATATTCCGCTTTCGGTGGCCGAATTACTCCAAGTTATTTTACAATATTTTTAGGGATAAGTGTAAAATAGTGAAAAAGTCACTATCAAGTAGTTCAAACTGGTGCGATAGTGAAATTTCAGTATTTTAAAAAAGTTAATATAATAATGGATGCCCACTATTATCCAAATGATATAAGTGTTTAGAAGAGATCTGAAATTTGTATGCTCAATGTATAGACTTTTTTATACTTTATTGCAAAATAAGCAACTTTAACGGTTACATTACTGTCTGTCCACAAATTGCGTAACTTATTAGACAATGAATTACCGTCGTATTTTACTATATAACGTCATACCGTATAGGAAAATATGGCATTATGACATCACACCGATCGTAACGGCTTTACTGATATATATGTGTTGCAAAAAAAAAGAACTTGCAAGTCATTCGAAGAATAAAAGAATATATAATCAAAATTATTATTAATAAACGAGGTCTATGCAATCGTATGATCTTTCTTTTCCCTTCAATCATATCATTTCTCATACAGACGGACATAAAAATGGCTCGAATTACGAAAAGATGAAAAAAAAATTTAAAATGAGTACTTATAACTCATACCAGAAAAACTACAAAATTTAAACGTTACTTTTTGTTAAATCGGCCGTTATTACATAATGTAGAGGTAGCATAAAATTAAAAGTACTGATAACATAAATAATTGCGTAAGGCTTATGTCGAAACTCATTTTATTATATAGCAGATAACTTTGATAAAGCGCTGCATTGATTACGTTAATTATGTATCTTGGCTCAACTCACGTTATACTTTGCAATTTTGTTTAAATATATCAAAAATTATAAAAAAAAAATAGATAATACAGTGTGTTATCCACATTAAACTAGCTTATCAGAAGTTTGTATATTATTATTGGGGAAAGAACGAAAGCTCAGAAAAAATAAAAAATTCCACTGTATATTTGACCGCGTTTTCACTTGAAATATAGATACACAATGCAGTGTTGTTACATCTACAATTTGACAAGAAATAAATGTAAAATCCCAGAACTGCATCTCTGCGCGCATTCCCATACCGGAGCTCAGTTCCTCTTGAACGTTTTCAGTCTCGTGATGATATTCGTCGCGCTTCCGCCCACATTACGGCTGACCGGCCTCTGCGCGCCAATGGTGACGTGCTTCTGCAGTCTGGTCTGGACAATCGGTTTGCGCTCGGCGACTCTCTCGTCGAAGTTCACCTGGGTGCTCGAGTTGCGCGTCGCGTGGGCCAGTCTCTCGCACTCGGAGAACTTGCGCGCCACCTCGTCGCTCGCCTCCAGGTAGCGGCGCATCAGGAAGGACATTCCGCTGCCGTCCGAATCGTCGGATTTGTCGCCGCTCACGTGCTTCTTCGCCTCGAGCTTATTAACGGCGGAGAATTTGGTCTTCGGGGGTTTGGATTTTTTCGGGCCAGACGGTTTTGGTGGTTTGGGCGTGGTGAAGCTGTGGGGCGAGGCTTTCGTGAAGATGCTTCTGGGACTTCGCATGGCCAAGGCGCGCTGGCTGATGAATTCCTTGGACTCGGAGTCGCTTAGATCGGCTTGCAGAAGTACGGATCTCAGCTGTTCCTTTTGCACGAGCATCATCTCTCGCTCCTCCTCCAGGACTTTGGCCTTTGTCGGTCTCTCCTTCCTCTCGGTTTTGCTCTTCATCGGCGACGACTCCTTCGCGAATTTCATCTCCCGGTAACCCTCGCCCGCTGCATTTTTCTCGGCGAACTTTTGCCTCTCGGCAGTGTCCCTCGGAGCGAGCGACTTTTTCTTCTTAACTTCGCCGGAAAGTTTGACGGGAGATTTCATCGGCGTCGGACCGTAGTCGACGCTCTGCTTCCTACCCACACTTTTAACGTCAGTCTGCTGAAAAGGCGACTTGGGCAGGTTGACGCTCGCGGAGCGCGCGATTTTCTCGCTACGGTCGCTAGTTTTCGGGGAACGAGCGAACTTGTCCTCGAGGGATTTCAGATGCTTTTTCGTCATCGCCCGCACTTGGTGATCTTTGGCGAGTTTCCTGAAGCCCTGGTTTGACCCCATTTCCTTCTCCATGGTTGATAATTTCGAGGACTTCTTTAACCTTTTGTATAATATTTCCCAAATCGCGTTTGTATTGAAGATCTAAAGGGGAATAAGATATACGTTTTCAGAATATTTCACTGATTTAATTTAGAACCGATAGGGTAATACTATCAAGATTATACAAAATCTAAAACGAAACTTTCTACTGTTCGCTATTCTTTAGTAAAATAACCGAGACAAAGTTTCGTCTAGGATTTTTTATCGATTCCATCTGGTTATTTTATGTATGATAAGATATTCGTATAGTTATGAAAACTGTACCTCGTGACCAATTGACGATACGCAAAATAATTTCGTAATATCTTCCAATTTCAGGTACTTGACTAATTTTTCAATTATAAATCTTGGCAAAGTTAATAGTGTATTTGGCCCTTCTGATGTTAATAGTACAAGATAATTTAGTATTGTTGAACCTAAAAATCAGTCAACATCTAAATTGAAATGATCGTGCTGATCGTAATTTTTATTAAATTTACCAAAAACATGTTGAATTTCTTCTTTCAACGATATATCCTCATTAAATTCGGAAAATTTAGTTATTCGCACGGCCGGGAGTAAATGAGGTCCATAAGAAACTTTCCACAAATTTAAGATAACCTAGTAAGGAAAAATGAAAACTTTTTTACGAA
Organism: Torymus sinensis; assembly: GCA_030522985.1. Classification (NCBI taxonomy): domain Eukaryota; kingdom Metazoa; phylum Arthropoda; class Insecta; order Hymenoptera; family Torymidae; genus Torymus; species Torymus sinensis. The sequence continues at coordinate 5,233 of JAPYZP010006356.1, forward strand.
TATTAAAATTATGCAAATGGTGAGATACTCCCCCCGTTGATTGAACGAACCTCGTTGTTCACTACTTTTAGTCCATAGTAATCTCTACTGGCACCGGGTGCGATTGAATACTTTTCGAAATGTGCAAGTTTGTTGTTCATGCTCAGGTTAGAATCACAATCAATTGTACAGAATTTAGCGTGAAGTATGAAGTGAATGTTGTCATTTATCTTGTAAAAAGAATATTTTTGTAATTTCTAAGATTTAAAATTAATAATAAAAATAATTTTGATATTTCTTCACGAAATAAATAGAATTTTCATCAAATATTCATAATGTTGCAAACCCATGATAATATTGAACTGCACAGTACCAATACTAGTTTGGAAACTAATAATATACATTTTTGCTTATTAATCTTAAGAGAAAAAATGTATTATTAACATTTTTTTAAATAACTCAGTTTATTTAGGTAGGGAAGGATAATGACAAAGAAAAACATAATTTATCAGTCGATTTCACAATTTTTATTACAATAGTTTCGATATGAAGAAGTGAAGATAAATATAGAAATGTCAAAGTAAAAATGGAAAGACGAATGTTGCATTCGTTATACAACCGTAATCGTAACAATATTACAAGATAGGCTACACAGTAATATCACAATGCATGATTTACAAACTTTCGTACGAGTGTACAAGAGAAGAAGTGATTGAAAAATCGTATGTGTAGGCAAACGCTTCCTTCAAAAATCAGGCGCGAAACAAAAATAAAAAGTCGCAAAAATTCAGCGGTAACGACCGTTACAAACGGAACGTTTTACAAACGCAAATAACTCTCGATTTATAAAAAAAAAAAAAAAGAAATTTGAACTCCTAATAAATAAAAAATAAATTCGATGACAACGAAAAGTAATTCTTTCGTGAACATCATAAATATTTACGAATTACATTTCGACATCTAACTAATATAACACATCTTTCATCTTAAAAAATTATAAAAAAATTCATTCATTTGTTTTCTTTAAAAGATTGGGTAAGACGCTCTCTCTCTCTTTCTGCTCACTATATCTCTCTCCTCTTCTTGGCGTCTCTTGCTTTGCAAACGTCTTAAAAGTTTTCGCTTTTTCGCGTTATAGAAAAATTTATCATATACGTTTTATTTTGTTTGTTTTGCGATAGGAAAAATTCAGCTTTTCTCTAAAGTCTATACAATTCTACTTAGAGCTTATTATTATTATTATACGAAAGAACGGAAATATCACAAATACCGATGAGAGAAGTTGATACTTCGTATAGAGATATATAATAATTATATATACGATATATAAAGGAAAAGCAAGAGAGAAAAAGAGCTTTTGCGGGGCTTCCTCTTTCACGACACGTCTGTGTGGTGTGTGTGTGTGTGTTTAATGTGTAAATTCTAGGATATATCTCTTATTAAATACTTGATTGCATGATTGATATGACGTCCCTAGTCTCAGAAGGCTCTAAACAGTTCGATGAGCTTAATAAGGTCGAGGCGGTGAAAATAAATTACTAGGCGCTAGCGTATTTTGAGTCTTACAGGCGATGGAACAAAGTAAAAAGGGGGGTAATGTATCATCATCATCATCATCATCATAATCATTTCTCTCTTCCTCGCGTCTCTTCGTTTCTCAAGCACATCATCGTAATAATATATATAAAAATTGCGGGAGTCGAGGCGCGCTCATTCTGCCGCCGTGCACGCGCGTTCTGCACTCGCGGAGGGAGGCAAAAAGGAGTGATGCTCATACGGGGAGTAAAATCACAATTCCAAAGCGTCGGCTTGCCTCTTGATTACGTATATACGTTTGACTTGTTTTCTTTCTTCTTGTAAAGTGGCATTATTTTCAACAACGAGTAGAAAAGAGTCTAGAGTCTAAGCGTTCATCATTTTTTTTCTTCGTATACAATAGTTTTGCCGTTCGAGAATTAAAATGACCAAAGATCAGTCGAAATGTGTCAATAAGAAATGTAGCTTTTTTCGTTAGCAAGCTGCTTTGAAAAACATTCGAGCTAAAGCGACAGCGACTGTTTCGTCAAGTTTCCCATGCTTTTGGAGCGCGATTTCGCGTAAAAATTAATGAGAGAATCGCGCTCACACGTTCACACATAATGGCTTCCGTCTTCTTATCCACAACTATATCACCTAAACATCGACGTACACGTGCATGTGTGTATATAAATACAAAGAGTCCTATAATTCACGATTGTAGTTTTTGCGTAACAATTGTCAATAGTAAGGAGACTGAAACGATGATTATGAAAATTGAATAAAATAATGAAAAAAAAAAAAACACTCGGTGTAAAACTACCATGGAAAGAGTACGATGATAATACATTGCTGTTCCGATAAGGTGTGAATTAAATATTGCAAAAATCCTACCGCTTATCTTCAGTCTCCTTTCACAAGAATTTTCTTGTTCTTATTCAAAAGAAAGAGAAAAAGAGAATAACCAAGAGGTTGGTGTATCTAGTCGCAGGAAAGTACGCTGGGCAAAGGCATGCAGTCTTATCACGTTCGACGCTGGCCGGGAGAGTCCAGTCAGCGCCTCAAGATTAGGTTTATATAACGAAGTCTAATTACAAAATCTACGGTTTCGTCTTTTTCTTTATCTCAGTTTCCGAAACTTTACAGTGTCCTATTATTTCCCGCATTATTTCTTTTTTTTTGCGCTTTTACGAAGATTTACAAGTGACATTCTTCTCGGAGACAAATCAGTAATGAATGCGATGCAATCGTGTCGATCGACAAGAGACCTCGTGGAATCCTTATATACAACGTCCGGGAAACATTATTATGTACATCATTTTTTTTCGCGTTTCACGTATTTATAACACACAGAGATTGTATACGTTTTTTTCAGGCGGTACTTTACAAATCTATATGATTACTAATTCTTTTTCGTCGATTGACACGAGTGCCCAGTCGCTTACACAGTGCAGAGTGTGAAACTTCGATAGTTGGCCTTTATCTTCCGCGTACAACAACACTTCTAGACGAATCATATACAGTACGAATAATGGAAGAACAGATTTGCGTATATTGCATCGGTATATGTTTTTTCGTGTGTTTACAGGTATAATATAACAGCGAAGAGAGTCGGAGACGCCTCAGGTTAGCGCGAATCAACTCAGACCTTGTATATTTATATATATTTATATATTCAGATATGTTCTTAAAAGCAGCACCGTTTTATTTGTTCAATAATTCATAATTATCTTTATAGCTTTGATAGATATATTAGTAGAATAAATAACGTTTTTTTTTCTTTTTTTTTTAATAAGACTTTAAATTCATCTTGATAATCTTTTTGTATCTCATATCTCTGTAAAAGGTCCAATCGTTCGCTCGCTGACTAGACGTCCCTTTCTTTACATATACATATTAATACAAATTAAACCTTTGATTCTTTACCGATGTATACACTGTAAAAACTGCCAATGCCAATTAATTACACGGTTAAAATGTTCCATTCGTGAATGATATACAGGAGACAGTGTCCACATTACACAAAACTATATACGTCAAATTGGTCAGATGATTTTTGTCCCTGTTCATCAGCTACACTTTATCCACCAAATCAACAATATAATATTAAACGCGCAAAACACGTAATTTTAATTAAGTTAACGCAACATCCAGATCATCGGTATTACTTCGACATCAAGAGTTTTCACATAATCTACGATTCCACCAGTCGACTGTACCAAAAGCATTGGCCATGGATGAAACAACGATTCGGTACGTGACGGTATTTTATTTTTTACAGTGCTAATTCTTTCGAACAGCATGATTCTCCAACCTCGTCAACGTCTTTGGTCGATTTGGAAACGAACCGCCAGTTAATTTCATCGTGTACATCGCTCGCCGCGACCCGAGGCCGAAGACAACAACCGCATGACTCTTTGTCGCCACCTCGGGTCCCCCACATTCGAACCTTCCAAATATACATAATAAATAATGCACGATTCTGAGTACAATCTTCAAGTATCATCCGCTCCTCCTCCTCCTCGACGAAACGACACCCATTCAGACTTCTCTCGTGTCTCCTCTGTCTCTCACATGTACCCCGGCTGCGCACACGCACGCACGCATATAGGAAAGTCGCGCGCCAGGGGCACCATCTTCGTGTCTCCTCCTTCGCTCTTCAGTCCCCCGAAGTATATAAATAACGCTCACAGATGATTCGAAATGCCCACTGCGAGCATTCATCTCCTCCATCTCTATTACGAGTGTCGCTGGACGAGTGGCATGGATCTGGCCGTAGCTCCGGTCGACGCAGGTGGCGAGGGCTCGTCGTCCCGGCAGATGCTGCTCGACGTCGTCGTCTCTTCCGACTCGGCCGGGCCGATGGTGAGCTGACGCTGCTCCATGTGGTCGAGGGTTTTCTCGATGGCGCGCAGACGCTTTTCCAGACTCGTCGTACCGAGGATGCCGACCTGGAGCTGGGGGCCGAGAGGGAGGATGGCTAGGAGCCACCACATCCAGGAGGGGCCGTCGGCCAGATACTGCCAGTCGTCCTCCGTGTCCGGCATCTCGCCGAACACCCGACGAATTTCCGAGCGCTGGGATGATGGCACAGTCACCCACCATCTTCTGCTTTTTGCTCGCACCTGGAGATGGAATTCGTGTCATTTAATAAAGATCCAATGTGCAGGGAGTTCTTTTGAAAAAGTATATTGATATCGCGGTTTATTTCGTTTCAATAAAATTTTATGAAATTATCAACCAATTGGGAACCGATAACAAGTTATTCAATCAAGATAAAATATAAATTTCTGTTAAATTAAAATTAAGTTTATCCCACTGTATCTCCCTACATATCTCCTCATACACTCGTTACTCTTAATTCGCGCGGTTTCCAAAGCCAGTCATAAAGACGCGTATATAAATTTTGTAATAAGAGCGAGCGTTACACGCGAAGGAGGGCAAAAAAAACACACACATACCTTGTTATGCAACTCGGCGACGTTTAACAACTGGTCGGTGGGTATCGGCGTGTCCCTCAAAAATTCAACCTGCGCCGTGTCGTAGCCGTCGCGCTCGCCGCCCGCGAGGACGCGAAAACGCCGCGCGCCCACGGTGCTCAGTATGCTGCAGCCGTCCTTCAGCAGCACCCGGTCCCTTATCTCCAGCATCGTGCCGAACTCCGCGTACCTGTACAGAAGATAATGGTAGCTTTTAATTTTTCGGTACAACAGTTAGGGTTTAGGGAAATAGTTATGTATAATAACGTTGAAAAGAAAGAAAAAGTTTCTTCACGTGACATGTTTAGCGGTATTTAAAGTATGAAGTTAATTTCAGAAGTAATTGAATCCTATACGATATTTTTAAAATTCCACTCGAGTAATCCAATATTACTATTAACTATGACATAATTAATTCTGAGAAATTTTCCGGAAATGTATAGTAAACTAGCAGATTTGAAAGTAAAAATTTTAAGTTTGAAAAATCGTCAAACAAGCCAAAGATCAACATGTAAAAAAAATTACCTTTTACAACCAGTAGCCTCCCTGTTCAAGCAGGCGGCGATGCCAAACTGCCTGACTCCGCTCTCGAGGCACCTGCGCACCATGAGCCTGTACCTCGGCTCGTAGACGAAGAGTGGACAGGCGACGCATGGGAAGGCGGTCGTGCATATGAACACGGCGATGCGTCCGCGCGCCGTCGTCTCGAGGCCCATAGTCGTCGTCATCATCGTCAAGGAGCTGGCGTTATCCTCGGTCTCGTCCTCCTCCTCCTCGCTCGTGGCAGCCTGCACGAGCTCGTGGCGGTGGCAGGCGGCGCGCGCCGCGTACTCCTTCGGCGCGGCCCACTTGATCGCGCGCTCCACGAAGTCCGTCACCGTTTTCTGGCTGCTCGCCAGGTACTGGAATGCAGAGAGAGAAGAGGGGGCTAATGAGAGCTGCGGCCTCTTCAGAGCGGCACGACCTTGACGCTCTATATGCGCTCTATTGTGATTGCGAGAGTGACGGGGTGCTATTAATTAATGGGGCGTATTGTTGGCTTTGGGGGATTGTTTTTGTTCTGTCAGTGGTGAGGCTTCCGAGTAAGTTTTTGACTTTGCTGTTACTTATATGTAACTCGATAAAAAGATTAAAAGAGTCTTGTATTGAAAGTGATGAAAAGTTCTTTACTTATTTCTCTAACCTTATCCAAAACCATAAGATCTTAAAAATATTTTTCACAAAATTTCGATTAATTTTCGCAAAACTCCTTTTATTATAATCACTCGTAAGACGAAAAAGGCAAAAACAAACTCGAGGCGAGGAAGCCATTTAAGACCGAGTTCGAGGGAAATTGAGAGATAAGTCTCTTTTCGTTGCCTATTGATTTTCGGCAAGACACTCGACGACGTTTACTGCCCCGTATATTTTGGCGGATGGCACGAAGTGGCGACGAAGAGCATCTCGCTCGCATAGACGCGCGCGCGCACCCAGTGTATTAGATGTATATATATATATATATATTCGAACGCGGGACTTTAATTGATGCTCGTTTAAGGGGGCTGTTAAAGTCGCGCGACGTGTTCTCCGAAAAGCTCCGCCCGTAAAAGTTTACCATTGCCGATTGCGAGCTTAACAGCTCTGATTTAGATATTGGCCAAAACTTTATAGCGTTATACAATGTTTTCTTTTTCCTTCAATAGATATATATGATGAGTAGTTTTGAAGAAAAATACAAATTGCTTTTATGGTAATTCAATGTTTTACTGATTATAATAAAAAGCGCGAAATCGACGTCGATGGTTGTTTTGTATATATTAATCTCAAAATGGATTTGACAATATACGCGCTTACATTTTGATAACCATTATAAAAGAAAAACACGAACCGCCAAACAAATCATCAGATTCAACCAACATATACACTCGCCGGAATATTCTAAAAAAACCGCAAAATCATACACCTCCCCTGTACCGCGCCATAAAAAACTCATCGCTAATACCCGAGATAACAGTCGACGCTGTATAATGCAGAGGCGGAAGCTCGGTAGCTCGGCGGCCGTGCCGACCGCAGACAATCATTTCAATCCGTTGCATCGTTAACCGCCGCCTCAAAGAGAGCGAGAGAATAGCCGAGGGAGTCTCATTTGCAAACAGGTGTCCCGCCGCCGCGGTATCCGCGGCTACGTTCGTTGTGTGTGGCGTTATATACGCGCGTGCGCGGGGAGATTCGAAGAAGAAGCGCGCGTCGCCGAAAATAGATTTGGGGGTTTTTTTATGATGCTGTGTGCTGCGGTGTTGCGCGATGTTGCACGGATTTGCGAAACGTGGGAAAATATTGTTTTCCTAGGGTAAGCGATATGTCTTGGAACTTCGGTTTAGTTGATTTCATTCGAAAAATTGACGTTATTTATAATGTATAATTTTCGTTTAAATCCTCGCAACAAGTAATATATGTCAAAAGAAGAGCCGCGGCAATGTAAAATATTACTACTGCTATCTATGTTTTTTCTTTCTAAAAGAATTTAATTTGTGATTTTAAAAATTATTTCTTAATGAATTGACAATAATATTATGGTATATATATACAAATCTTTTAATTCCTTTAACAGTTTTCTAAAGATGATGCAATTTATTCTCATTACGTAACTTTACAACGACGGTTCGTAATCTACTTATAAAGAACTACTTTATGTTTCTACTATCAATTACAAAAGTTTACATCTAATAAAATCTCATCTGATTTTTTTTGTTTATCGCGATTCTTTTATTTTGAGGAATAACATAATTTGTATAACATAAATAAACTTATGCACGCCAAACAATAAACCAAACAAAGGTAATTCCATCATCATCGTCATTTTCAACCACACCCCTTTCCAACCCCTTCCGGAACTTTCCACCTATCCAGCTCTCAACTTCGATTACGTAACATTCTGCGCGCGAACAAATCAGGGATCCGCCAGTGAAAAGCGCCAGTATTATATATATGGCGGTATATACTCACGTCGGCGAGGGAGGTGACGCAGAGGGGACAGGCGGACGAGTAGTCGAGGCAGCGGTCCAGGCACATCCAGCAGTAAGTGTGACCGCAGGGCGTCGTCACCGGCTTCCAGAGCAGCCGGCAACAAAGTATGCAGTCCAGGTCGCCGCCGGCCGCGCCGCCGTTCACCGGGGGCAGCAGGATCTCCGCGGGTTTTGGTTCGACTCCTGAAACAATTCATTTCTTATAAATAATGGTTTTTTGTATCAGGATTATTGTTGAACTCTGATGGATTCTTTTTTAATTCGTTATTCAAACGCGGGCTCGGAATAATGAAGAATTGCGCGATAATGAAATAATGTAGGTATATACTTATGAGGTCAATTACGTAAAGAATGATATAATACAAATGATTCTGTATACATATATATGAATAATGGTTTCAGCAAGAAATTATGAGAGAAGTTTCTCACGGCACCGCCTTAGGCGAAAAATCTTTCATTGTTTTTTTCTTTTTATTTATGTATGTAAAAGTCTTTCATTATTATCATGATTAATTAGACGAAAAGCGTTTGTTAAATCATATTATAAAATAATATTTTCAAGGTATTGAAATGTAAGATACATATTTTACAGACATTACAGTAGATAAATGTCCTATCATGAAATAAAGAATTGGCTTTACAAAATTTTCTACAATCTTTTGCCAAAACGCACGCGCACTTCCCAAATCATTTTTCGAATCTTCCGATAATAATTATCATCATGTTAAATTTTTCAACGACGAAAAAATTTCATGCGCCGCACTTACTTTTTAATTTTTCAACTTCTTGGTACAGCCTGTCCAGCGTGGCGTACAGTTTGGAATTGTCCTGCGGCGTCGTGCTGGAAAGTAGCCGCCGACAAATAGACTGAAAGTGACAAGAGAATCAGATTAATTTGACTGCATAATTACATGGCATTAGATATGCTCCGAGCGCGCTTGCATAACCCACACACACGCGCTTCACGTCGAGAGTAAATAATACCAAGAATTTTTATACACCGGCGCCCCCCAGCATTTTTCGGTCGCGATAATTAAAACACAATGCACGTCGCATTACATAACGTCCCAGCGACAACGACGAGGTCTATCAAAGGCACACATACATCTACTTAGGATATATTGTGACACGGCGGGCCGCAACCCCGCGCATTATATAAACGGGGAAAACGTCGGAGGGACGAAAAATGAAAAAAGAAAAAGAAATTAAAATCGCCCGCGTAATATTTCAATCGCGAGGCTCTCCTCTAGCCGAAGCGTATAGGCCGCGCCAGAGATCTTAACAAGTCAATTACATAAGGATTACGTTTGTACGCGCGC